>JAECMU010234195.1:0-10743 GCA_016106625.1 Dracogyra subfuscus | reverse complement strand
CATTATGTATCCATGTGGGACAGGGCTATTCCACACTCGGGTACATAATTTGATGTCAGGGACTTGGCAAGCCTCGTCCCTGACAACAAATTATGTACCCTCGGGTGGAATAGCCCTGTCCCACATGGACACATATGAAGGATTCTTTTAGTCTGGGTAGGTCGATCCCCACTTGACTTACTGGTATTTGATCCAGTAATAGAAATAGACAAAAGTGGGACCGGCAAACGCATGTTTAAAAAAAATAATTTCAGTCTCAGAGATCGAGAATCGGTGCCAGACCGGCAAAAAAGGGCTTTTCCCCACCCCTGGACTACAGCGTTACATACAATGGTGATGATGATGTTGCCGACGGTGCTGGTGGCGCTGTCCCAGTGTTTCCAGACGTTGTCGAGGAAGTCCAGGTAGACGGAGTGATGTGTGAGGATCTCGGGAATCATGTAAAATATGTTGTCCACGATTGCGTCATCTAGGCTACTCTGCGTTTTCAACGGAATCATATATTTCTGAAAACAAACAGATTAAACGTTTGTATGAAATATTAAAAAGTATATGTTTCCTATTCAAAATTAATCAGCCTTTCTGACAGCATCTTATGTGAATCTTAAAATAGACATAATGATAATTGAGGGCGAATACTAAAAATCAATTCCCAGAGACACTAGTAGCCTAAAAGAATTTGAAAAAAATACTGACAATCAATTCAAAAACACAACAAAAGTAACATATATGTGAACAAAATTGCTACATGCGACATTTCAGTCAGCATATACACACCATGGATATAAATACTACAATACCTCACTCTTCAAGTAAAACAGAGCAAAATGTGGAGGGGGGGGGGTTACGGTTCTAGTTACAGGTATAACAGAAAGTGGGTCCATTTTATGAAACAACCTTAGCTCTAAGATCGCCTTAAGTACATAGGGTAGCAATGTACTTAAGGTGATCTTTGCGCTAAGATAGCTTCGTAAAATGGGACCCAGATACCTAATTGTCATCCTAAGTGTAATAGATACATGCACATGTTTCAAGCACACTAGATACTAGTTTTTTAAGTTTTAAAGTTTGTTTTGTTTATTGACACTACTAGAGCCCATTGATTTATTAATCACTGGCAGTTGGATGTTAACCATTTGGTAATTTTGATATACAGACACAGAGATGAAACCCACTACATTATTCCATTGGCATCAATCCAAAACTGACCGTGCATCAAGTTGGGCTATGTGCTGCCCCTATTTTACAACAAGTCCCATTACATATATCATCAATGGCAGGTTAGAATTTGAGAAATTAAACGTTAAGTGTACTTTGAACTTTGACCAAGTGAGTTAAAGTTTTGGTTTAATGACACTCCTAGAGCACACTGATTTAGTAATTGGACGTCAAACATTTGGTAATTTAACATGTAGTCTCTGACAGGAAATCTGCTACCTTTTATCATTAGTAGAAAGGGATCTTTTATATGCACATCCCACAGACAGGATAACACATACCACAGCCTTTTAAATACCAGTTGAGGTGCATTGGTTGGAAAGAGAAATAGAGCAATGGGCCCACAGATGGGGTTCAATCCCAGATTGACAATACATATGACAAACACTTTAAAACTGGGCTGCATCCCTTTGACCATGTGAGATGCTAATTGGTAAATGGTTACCTAAACTATAACTAATACATGTATGCATTTCTGCACAATGGCTGAACTTTCGGCAATGCCTGTAGGATGAATTGATCAATGTTTTGTTTAATGTAACATGTGACTTTGGTCCATCAATCTTGCCCTTTAAAAATTATCATGTAATTTTATCAATATTATCATTTCTGATTTGTACTGTTCTTGTTTTAAGTTACATTAGCAAATAACATACAATAGGCTAATGCATTAGCTACTTTTTTTGTTTTGAAATGTCAGAGTAATTTCTACACAAAACAGAACGTGCACTTTTAAACTGAAACAGATGACAAACTTACTGTGATAAATAGAGATTATTATACAAGCTTGTGTGTCCTACTGATTTTATGAAACCAGTGTCAGGATTCTTGCCCAAGTGAGAATCATAAAATCAGTACGATTCACATGCAAGTGTAATAATTTATTTATTATCCACATTATCCATAACATTATTTTTATCAATAACAAGGACCATTTTAAAACATTTAAAAAACATAATTAGAAGGAGACAACCAGGAGAATGACATCATTTTGGCTAGCAATTACACAGTGTGTGGAGGACACATTACATTATGGCGTTGCTTCCCAAAATTACGTCATTCGTTGTGCATGTGAAAATATAATGACATATGTATGTCATACTGGCTATATTTCCCTGTATATGTTGAACTATGTGGATAATAATATGCTAAAAGTACTGGTGATTCATCACATTGTGCATAACACTGTTCCTCGGATATGGCACAACAGACGATAAACTTACTATGATGCATTAAAGTACAGTAGACTCATCATATTGTGTGTAAACTTGTTACAGTAATGTGGCACAATTTACTGGTAACCCAATTTGGTGTTACAATACAACCATCGTTAAATGCAATAAATCACTCTTCAAGTTCATGGATGTACCAGAATTGGAATTCTGGAATCATTTAGAAATCCTATGTGCAATGGACCACAGTCCATCAAAGTATCAAATTTGTAAATTGAGGTATTGTGAAGACTATGCAACAGGCCTCAGTGGTTCAAATTGGAACCTGGGGACTTGGAGGGCTTTGTTCTTAAGTCACAATTACCATTATCTCAGCTGCACCTTAAATACTTTAAATACTCTATGTACTGTGTCATGTAAGTATTGCGAGTGGTCAACACAGACCAAAACTGCATGTAAAAAGCACTGACAAGTTATGTTACAAAAACTACAAGAACATTGTTTTAGCCACCAGCTAGCTGAGGTAAAAGCTGATACCATATGTTGTTTTAATTAATTGACTGACAATTATCGAATAAACATTTGTTGTTACGAAAGGCTAATAATTAATTAAGTGTTTTTGATAGTACATGGCTTCTAGAATTGATTTTAAATTTATCATTAATTTTAAAAGTTTACTAGCCACAATAAAAAATTCACAAGCCCTACTTTACTTCAAGTTAATACAATTTTACTAAATAATAGTAATAATCAGATATGTCACCTAAAGAGTGAGATAGAGCTTAAAAACACAAACATTAGGGGTTGGACTGGGGTCAGTATAATCATATATACAAAATTAACTCATTTGACTCCTTTTTTTTCACTAGCTGTCAGGCATGGCAATTGTAGTTATTTACTAGCCCAACAGTGAATATCACTAGTCATGGGAGTGTGGCTACCATAATCTAGAAGCCCTGTTGGTACTGATATCTGTGTTTTATTTCTAAACAAAATAATGATACTATTGCAAAAAGAAAGTACTACAATCAGTCATCCCTCACAATGTTCGCAGTACTTTGTTTCTTGCAAAATGTTCTTGATTTACAATATCTTACATATACATGACAGTACCGGTTTTATTCTTATATTATTCAATGAATGCATATTTTCATTTTATTTCTTTCATTGTAATAAAAGTTAAAGTTTATTTTGTTTAACAACACCACTAGAGCCATTAATCATCGCATTCGGGTGTAAAACATTTGGTAATTTTTGTGTAAAAGTAATAAATGCTAACTGCAATTAGTCATCCTAACTGCCTGATGTATGCTGTATACCATATAATATGTGAGTCAGCATGGTATTTAAATCCCTGCTATATCTGCAATATCCACATGCTGTGTATGAAATGGTACCAGGAAAAAAAACCCGAAAAAACCCCTGAAAAAAACCCACAGACAAAGTAATCTCTGGTATGAAGCCACTTACACTATTTGGCATACTTACATGTACATGGCTTTTGCTCCAGGAATCGCAGTTGAGCCTAATCACCAAAATACATGTAGTTAACCATCCTAAGATGAACGCACTCCTGTCAGTTCACCTGACCCACTTGGTGCAATGTATCCTCACAAACACATCACTGATTAGCTTTATATTTTATTTCATCATTTCTGTCAAGTAAAGGACTCTTATAGAGAAATGAAATGAATTTAATGACACCTCAGCACATTTTAAACTGTGACTATTTTGTGTCAAACATTTCCATACTTGGTCAGGAAAGAAGAAAGGAAATCTGTAGCTATTAGACTACTCCTTCTGAAAAGCAGTAAGGGATATTTTGAAACATTTTGCCACAGAAAGAACAGTACATACCACAGCATTTGATAAAGCAGTTGTAGGGTGCTGATTGGCAGGGGACATTTTGTTCTGTATTGACCGCACATCAAGCGAGGATATTTTATTTATTGACACCACTAAATCACAAAACTTTAATGCATATATTCTCACAAAAACAGGACAGCACATACCATAGCCTTTGATTTATGTCATGGGGTACTGATTGGAATGCGAAAAAACAACAGAGAACGGGTCTGTTGAGGTGAATTGATCCTACAAAGCAAGCAGCTCAGATGAGTAAGAAAGGAAACCTGCTGCTCTTGCATATGGCACTCCTACCGAACAGTAACAACACGTTAAAGTACGTTTTGTTTAACAACACCACTAGAGCACATTGATTAATTACCCATCTGCATTTACTCATTATACTAATAAAACGATGTAGTGGTTTCATTTATGTGTCAGAATTATAAAATATTTGGTATCTAATAGCAGATGATTAATTACTGTGATCTAGTGGTGTCATTAAACAAAACAAACTGTAACTTTCTCTCAGACAGGACAGCACACAACTTGGCATTTGCTTCAGGAATCATGGACAGGATGGGAAAACCCAATGTTGCATCTCAAACGAACACTTTATCACTGATCTGCATCCCATTGTACATGCTATTAGGAATCATGTACTGTAAAACCAAACACAAAGATGACCCTGAATAACAACCACCCTCTAATACATGTATATCTATTGTGCATACTAAGGTCGATAGTGGCCAAATTCTGATAACAGACAATTTATTGTGCACTTTAAAGGCAGATTTGACAATACACTTTTCCCCCATTGCAAAATGGGACTCACCTTGACAATATGTTGATTTTCCATTTGTTTTTCAATGCAGCTGCACTAGTGTCACTTAACTAAATATAGCACATCAGACCAAACCAATCAATAATTTAATTGCAAAAGTCAGAAACTGTGTATATGTGTATAAGAATTTACAATAGTAGACAGTAATGTTTAGTGGTAACTTGAGAACCTTAGAATAATGTCAACATCTTAATTGTGTTTAACCATTGTTCAGAACATAAAATTTGATGACAATTTTGAACACCATGTGTACTCAGAAAATGTTGCTTATGAAAACTTCAGAATATGTTTAACAATACATCAAAACATATTTAACAATTCTTCAGAACACTGTTATCAATACTGCAGAACATAGAGGATATTATATGAGTGTCCATGACAGACAATGTTTACAACACGAGTGCCTAAATTATCATATTTCCCAAGCGAAAGCGAGGGAAATCCGATAATTTAGGCGCGAGTGTCGTAAACATTGTCTGTCATGGACACAAATGTAATATTCTGTTTATTACCATAAAACTGTACTGCTAAATGAACATTCCAGTAATTGTTTACAAAATAATGTTTCCTTAATGGCGGAGTAATGTTTGTTCATTACCGTCTTGAAAAATCAAATCACAACCCGTTCTAAAGTGACGTCATATTTATACGCCCATAACTAAAGAGTACACATGTATCAACAGCTGTAAATTGTAAAACATGTTTATACCAAATCACAAACACATACACAGTAATTGAATTAATTAGTAACGAGTTAAATGTATTAAGTAATAACCAGGAAACAGCAAATGTTGTGGTTCACCTCATTTGCAACGAACCAGTCAAGCTTACTGTGGAATGTCATATCAGCCAATCAGAAATAAATGTACTCTTACAACAGCCAATCATTAAATGACAATGCCAAGAGGACATACGATTTAGTTATGAAATACGAGGGAAATCGTATGATAAATATGACCCTCATTATGCTGTACCTTGTAGGTAATAAATGATGTTTACCAATATCTCAGAACATGCTGTTTAACAGTAATGTTAACAATACTTGAGACCATGTTTAACAATACTTGAGACCATGTTTAACAATACTTGAGACCATGTTTAACAATACCTCAGAACATGTTTAACAATACATCACAACATGTTTAACAATATCTCAGCACATTTAACAATACTTCAAAACATGTTTAACAATACATCAGAACATGTTTAACAATTCTTCAGAACACTGTTATCAATACTGAAGAACATGATGTTTACCAATATCTCAGAACATTATATTTATCAATACGTCAGAACATGATATTTAACAATACCTTAGAACATGAAGTTTAACAGTAATGTTTCAAAATATTTCAGAACATGATGTTTAACTAACTGTTCTATTCAATATTACTTTTGTTGTTTTTAACAGTACCTTAGACATTATTACCAGATTCAATATCATGTAACTGTGGCATCAAATTGATTTCCATTGGTTGGAATGGGAAAAATCTGCATCCATCATGGGTGATTGATGCTATAATTTATTGCACCTTGAGTGAGTCCTCTACCACTGAATTATATCCGAGCTTTGTACTTGTTTAAGTGCAGGATGAAAACAGCAGCCCTACAGAACACGCCCAACTTGTTAGATATTAATGTATTTATTTTTACATTTGTAGGATCAAATTACACCCACTTGGCAGACCTGATACTGCCAGTGAGATAATAAAATCTGAAATCTGAAAACAAATTATTCAACAACTGACAGGGTTACATACATATCAATCCTAGTGCAAAGAATATCTATGTTGTACAATGGGTGAGGCAACTTCAAATGCAAAACAACTGAACAAAACTGCAGATAGTACATACAGATTATTTAAATGTGGATTATACTAATTTATAATAGATCAGGCCTACCAATTTATGAATAGTTTGTACCCTATTACAGACTGTAAATACTTGTACATATACCAATTTACTGATGCACATACCAAAGTTTGAGTATCTGTGCACTGATATATACTGTTTGTAGTTGGTTTGTGCTATTCATAATCATTATTAATTATAACAAATATGTTATTAAGTTTTAAACTCTCCGATGTTTATCCAAGATTCTAGTCATAATTGGGATTTTTTGGGGATAGTTCTAATTTATGTATTTGTAATATTAATGAACATAATTAATTTACTTTGTTAAAATATATTTTATTAGTATAGATATAAGCGGGCAGCATGGCCCAGTGGTAGAGTGCCCGCCTGATGCGCGGTCGGTCTAGGATCGATCCCCGTCAGCTGACCACTGGGGTTTTTTCTCGACATAACCATATGTCCGACGCCGATATAACCGTAATTTAATGTGTTGAGTGCGTCGTTAAACAAACCAAAAAATAAAATAAAATAAAAAAATAGTATAGATATAATTATAAACATTTTAATAATTTCTCACCAAATTGAAAATACATGTATATACTATGGAAATTGCGAAGTTTCAAAGGCATCTGCATTTGGGATGCGGCCAATGATCAGTGCCATTTTATGCCTGAATAAATCCCTGTTTTCATTTTTTTTAAACCTAATTATACCAAAACCTTCAAAGTAAATAAAAAAAGTTTCTTAACAAATACTATACATTATTTTTTATGTTTAATACAGGGATCCAGATCAAGGTAAAATAGTGGGACTAATTATACCAAAACCTTCAAAGTAAATAAAAAAGTTTCTTAACAAATACTATACATTAATTTTTACTTTTAATACAGAGATCCAGATCAAGAAAAAATACTGGGACAGCACAAGGGTAGGCAATTACACAGACTACTTGTTAAAAATGACCAAATGCTTGACACCCAAACAGCCGAAGATGAGGTCTAGTGGTGTTGTTAAACAAAACAAACTCTAGAATAGAAACCTGACATTTTTACTCCTTCCTATTACCAACATGGTGTCTAATTTAATGCCCAAATCAGGTTCTCCATGTAAGAATACTGCTAAGTACTAGATTTAGAAAGTTTACTGTATATATATATATGTTAAGTGAAAGAAACCGAATACTAAAAGGTAACAGTGTATGAAATCACATGCATTTCACCTTGACTGAGCCAGCCAGAATGTTTATATGAATGGGGAACATTTTTTAGCATCTGCCTTCCATTGTTTACATCTTTAGTATATAACCGGTTCTTAAAAAGCCAGTATGTTTGAACATAAGACTACATGTTAAATCCTATTCTGATCCTTAGTTAAATTTTAAAGACATATTACACTTTTAGAAAATGTAAACAGAAATCCAGTGGAGGCAGGGTGTAATTAGTTGTACACATTTTCCCCATCACAACCAGTGCCTCATGACTAATATATCAAATGTTGTGGTATGTATTGTCCTGTCTATAGAAAATGCATACAAAATATCCCTTACTGGGTCTGGGTCTTTTTTAGCTTTTAGCTCGGTCTGTCTGTCTCTCTCTCTCTGTCTCTCTCTCTCTCTGTCTCTGTCTCTGTCTCTGTCTCTGTCTCTGTCTCTCTCTCTCTCTCCCTCTCCCTCTCTCTCTATGTCTCTCTATGTCTCTCTCTCTCTCTGTGTGTGTCTCTCTGTGTGTGTGTGTGTGTGTGTGTGTGTGTGTGTGTGTGTGTGTGTCTCTCTCTCTCTCTCTCTCTCTCTCTGTGTGTGTGTGTGTCTCTCTCTCTTTCTCTTTGTCTCTCTCTGTCTCTCTCTCTGTCTCTATGTGTGTGTGTGTGTGTGTCTCTCTCTCTCTCTCTCTCTCTCTCTCTCTCTCTCTCTCTCTCTCTCTCTCTCTCTCTCTCTCTCTTTTTACATCAGATTCTAAATGGCTAAAATGCAATGGGGTGTCATTAACCTAACTTTTCTTTCCTTTCTTTTAAAAAATGATTGCCAACATGCCAGTACATTGATTTAGATCTTATCCGTTTCCTCAGTCCTAAGATACCACAACTCATTTTAGGTAAAACATCACACCTGTCAGATTACTGTTCAGGTGGCCGGGGGAGGGGGGTATTTTTATTTTCAAATAACTTAAAACTAATTTTAAGAAAATATTATTTACGATATTCTTGATGATTATAAGGCCGCTAGTTTAATAATAGATGACAGAAGGTTTACAGCACCATGGAGGCTATACACAGGAGCTAACCAGTGTATATAAATTTATGAATGAGGGAGAGGGAGTGGTTCCATCAAAGTGTGCATTCTATTTCTGGAAGCACCTCTAAAATGGAAGGCTTTACTCTTGTAATCATGTCGCTTGCCAAATTCCTGCATTCTAGCAACGCGTCTTCAGTAAAAGTCCTATGAAAGCAATTATCTAACAGACGCAGTTGCTGCTGCGATATACTAAAGCCCGTGTCAGGTGTGCTCACTGTAAGAAAAGCATTCGTTTAAAAGACAAAAGACAGGTGAGGTTCCCAGCTCCAAGATCCGTGGATCCTGGGTGGACCTGGATGTCTTGTGGCACGTACACAAAACTGGAGGGAAATAAAAATAGCCGTTAACACTTAAAATAAACCTGCTGTATTTGAAAAAAAAGAGAAAGCAATAAGCAATAAACAAAACATAAGAAATGTGTTTCTAAAATAGATTGTTCTTAAATTTAGTAATTCGGGTAAATGTTTCTTTAGTGCTCTAAGAGCAATAACAAATATTAATTTTGTTTTGTGTTATTTCATTATTATTTATTGTTATTAGCCATGTCAGTTATAGTCTGAACCTTGTACTCCCAATAAAAGCTCTTGACAAACAAAATTTATTCTTCCCATTGTGTTGATGTGTACTCATGAACATTTAACTACCTGTAAACATAGCTTTGCACTAACAAAACCTGTCACTGAAGTATCTTTAACTACCTGTAAAAGTGCCTGTCAAGAGGTATCCACTAAGACACCAGTCATTGAAAACACTGTGAATGTATGCAGTTATGTCACATCTGGGACTGTCTTGTCACCTTTTTATGGCATCATGTCAATGTCATCGGAATCATTACAGAGGATAACAAACGAGTTACCAGTTATTATAAAATGTTTGTTAGTGAGTAACAAATGAAAATTATTTTACGAGGGACACAGATTTTGTGTACTGAGTTTGTTATTATATTTATTAGTTTATCTATTTTATTTCTAAAAGCCTTCTATTTTCTATATTGTTAATTATAAGTAAATCTATGTATACATGTAGTTCTACAGAAATGATGTGAACAAGTTTACACCATATTCTAAATATTGCTATTATTTACTTAGTATTTTATTCAAGTTCACAATAATTTTCAAAGATCAAAATTCTATTCTATAAAATCTATAATGAATTGTATTACATTTATTTTTACAAAATCCAACAGTGAAAACAGAGGCATACATGAAAACCCTTAAAACTACTAGACATCATTTGTGTATTGGCGAATAGCGAGGATATCATATTTAGTACCAACAAGGTCACTGGTTTGTTACTTACCCTAAAAATAAGTGCCAAATCATCCAATAATATTGTACAGTGAAACCCCTTAACACCGGACCCCCTCTAAACCGGAATCCCCTCAAAACCGGTCGTTTTCTGCGGTCCCGTGATTTACACATCTTTTAACACTATATTTTACCCCTCTAAACCGGAATCCCCTCTAAACTAAACACCGGACAAACAATTCGGTCCCAATGTGTCAACTTAGTATAAATCCT
>JAECMU010234156.1:0-12144 GCA_016106625.1 Dracogyra subfuscus | reverse complement strand
CCCCCACAATTATCAACCCAGAATAGAAGGTTAGGGGGTGCATCCTTAATAATGCTCATGATATACACACTTAAAACATCTTGGTCAAGTCTACCAGACTTTCCCTCATGCCACAACACCACATAATCTGGTTCATGATCATCTCCCATACAGGCAAGGGTCTCACTGAAAACAATGAGGCGGCTAAAAAAGAAGCTCTCTTTAATGGAAAGTGATTTGTGCAATTACTGTATGTTCCTAATTCCGGACAGGTATTTTTCACTAAAAATTATGTTTTAAAACCAATCCCAATCTGGCAAACCATCAAATAGGCCTCACTAAGCCTTCCATGGGTGATTATTAATTGTTTATATACTAAAATGCTATTAAATGGGTCAGAGATGGAGTCTAGTGTCTAGTGTGCCACCCGAAAATCAAAGCAACACTGTAATAAACTGAGCTGATATGGTCATTTTTTCCTACATGTCATAGTATTTGCTTTTCTCAAAACAAGCAAAAAGTGAGTTACTAGGTTCTGGCTTTGCACGGAACAATTGCTTTCCTGTACTTGTCCAGGCCATATTTTATTGTGATTATTCTATAATAAAGACACAGTAAACAATTTATTTACTGAAATGTTATCACTTTCATGGGCACAGCCATCTTGTTTTGGGCACCAGGTGTAAACATTTGGGACTAGTGGAAGGTGTGTGGGGAGAACTAATGGTCCACAGGTTAAGTGTGCAATACTTGCCTTGCTCTGGGCACCTTGGGTATTATTTTGAAATTGATAGAACATGGTCATTTTCATTGCGTGTAAATTTCATCTTTTTCTTCTTATTTTTTATCAAGTTTTAGGTTTTTATGAATTTTTCTTCTTATTTTTATCAGGTTTTTAGGTTTTTATGAATTTTTATCTTGTTTTTAGGTTTTTATGAATTTTTCTTCTTATTTTTATCAGGTTTTAAGGGTTTTTTTATGCACCAGAGAAATGTCCACCACACTGTTCCACACACCAGGTTTGAACCACTATTCTACACCCTGCCCTCGAACTGCCACCCCCTCGGATATCGATGAACAGTTAAGAAGGTGAATATATAGTCCAGTGGTCATGAATTACCTCAGTCACTGTTTAAGTTATCTTGACCTGTATATGCAATGTCTTAAAGTACTGTTATACAAAATAGAATCTCATTGGGTCAAAATTTTAAATATATACTATCTAACTTTAAATAGAGCACTGAATACTGCCATGCCTGTTATTGGTGAGATATGTGCAAGGATTTGTAGTTATACAGTTGTGTTGCATGTAACCAATAAATTTTCACTTTGATCTGAACTAGTTACTAGAAATTGTTTATTCACCGGCCTCGATGGTGTAATGAGTAAGACATCACATATGAGGCTGGTAGCTGGATACTGGGTTCGCAGCCCAGTACCAGCTCCCACCCAGGGTCAATTTTAACGACTCAGTGCAAGGCTCAAATTTGGCAGGCAGCAAGCAGCGATATTGCCGCTCAAAATGCACAAAATGCTTTCCAAAAAACCGTTTCACAAGCAGGTTTTGCTTTCCATCTGGTTTCTAAAATTTGTTTCCGGTATATCCCAGAATTTGCGTTTGTCACGCGTTTTCCGCATTTCAAATGAAGAACTTAAAATATTTAAAACATTGCTATATTTGTATCGACATCGTAGACGCGGCCATGTTACATTGGTGCGCACACCAATAATGGCAGAATTATCCACCAATAACATTCTCGAAATCCATTCGGATCACATCGGCCAATAACGGTTTTTCAAATCCGAGTTCAGCGACAGCGAGTAATGCAAACGTCCTGAGCTGTTTGGACTGGTTCTCGGACTGGTCATTCGGTTTAACATGTAGTGTAAAAACTAGTCTAGCCAGCATTAGGAAACAACTACTGATTGAACTTAAGCTTATTTATCGATGGAATCAGCCGAGAAGTTCCGAGTGTCGTGACTTTCAAAAACGACTACAATTTTAGAGACTACTATACCATCGACCAAGCTACTTTAGAACTTATTACAATTATGGCCACGTATTTTGTATAGATTTAATAAAATAAGTGTAAAATAACAGCAATACCTGTGCTGTAGAACTGCTTCTCAAATTCAAACATTTGCCTCCCAATTAAAATTTGAAAAGCAAAGATTGCCTCCCAATCAAAAAAATTAATTTCGAGCCTTGCAGTGGGTAGGTATAACACCACTACACCCTCTTCTCTCTCACTAACCATTAACAACTAACCCACTGTCCTGTAGAGACAGACCAGATAGCTGATGTGTGTGCCCAGGACAGTGTGCTTGGGCCTTAATTAGATATAAGCATGAAAATAAGTTGAATTGAATAAATGAAACATTTATGTTTCTACTACTTAAAAATAATAATCCCTAGTTTCTAAACACTTCAACATATCAGGGCCGTAGCTTGCCAGTTGCCACCCCCCAGAAAAATCTGAAAACAATTATAGAAACTTAATTTAAAGAAAATTCTCTTAAGTGTTTAAGGAGTTTTAGACTATTAAATACTTTGTTGCCCCCCCAACAAAACATCTTAGCTACAGCCTTGCATATTTTTCACTACCAGTATCAAAAGCCATTTTTTATCATTTAAATTAGAAGTTATACCCAGTATTTTCATTTTATTGTTATCCACAGTGTTTCTGGTGATCCTGGGTGGGGTTTTGTTTTGTAATACCAAGAAATATATTTTTCATAATTCTAAAATTTTAAAATAGTATTTCACAGTTAAAACATCCCAGAATTTAGTTTTATTTAATTATAACTTTATTCAGTTCTGTTACAGCTTTGTAGATTAACAAAACTTAGTGTCCGTTGTCACGAGCTCAACTGATGCCAAATAACCATAAATAAAATGTGTTGAGTGAATTGTTAAATAAAACATTTCCTTCACAGGCTCAAATTGCCAGCATAGATTAGAGTCTGCAACTTTAAAAGAGCAAACTGGATGCTTTCTGTAATATTGATATTTATAATTAATGTAACTTAATCTAGTAGTTTGTTTTTTAATTCTCAGTGTGAGGTGGTGCAGTGTACTTCTATTTATAGTGTATATAGTAGCTTTGGCTGTATCTACAGGGTTCGACTTTAAATTTATTTACTACTAGACCAGTGGACTAGTATGTCTTAAAATGTACTAGACCTGACCTAATATCAACTAGACCAAATAGCTGAATGAATATTTAACGACACCGCAGCATAAAAATACACATCGGCTATCGGGTGTCACAAATGTTATGTATAGTAAAATATTATACCAAACTGCTGAATGACTAATTTTGTTAAACTTTGCTCCATATTGCCTATTATTTGAAGAGTATACATAATAATTAGCCACTGCAACTATATTTGAATAAAACACACCAATGAAAACACCATGTATAACGTGAAAAATCGATTATCGTATATTTGAAGAAAAAACATATTTATTCATAGAATGTACACTATTGTATGTTTTGCATTTTCATTACCTTATTTGATTTATTAGACCAAAAAACCTCAACAACAAAATGTACCAAAGTATCAAGCAGAAACAATAATACTGTTTTCGCTGATAGTATTTAGGACATAGATCTATATTTGACAAACCTCGGTCGATCCGGTATCAATGGAATCGATCGAGTTGTCACATAAGGTGCCCGTCAGCAGTTAGTACCAGTCGGGATTATTCAGTTATTCACTGCCCACTGCATCACGTCTAACTGTAGAACTTGGTATTTCCGTGCCAATAGTTTAATGGAAAATATGAATGTTTGTAGGATCACTGGATGGCAAATTAATCCACCGCTCATAAATTATCAACACGACCAGTCGGGCTACTCAGAAACACTTATAACTAGACCGAACCAGCTGATTACTAGACAATGTCGTTCGGACGTACCTTAGTGTCGAACCCTGATCTATTCCAAATATTATTATGTTCCATCAGAGTCTATTTTGTGGCTTGTGCTCTCAGTTACAGACTACAAATGCACTATAATGCCTGAGTGTTCACCTGTTTGCATGAAAAGGAACCGAGGAATTGGCATATAATTCCATACTTAATAAAGTTAAAATTCAAATTTAAAAAAAAGTTTGTTTTATTTAACAACATCACTAGAGCACATTGCTTTAATTTTTGTAGCAAGAAATATTTTTTTGTCCTAAAGGCTTCTAAAATTTTTATGAAATCCACTAGTCATGGGATCAGTGAATTTAAAAATGTACTAAGCCATGATTAAAAATTTACTAGCCCTATACTTTACTTCAATACTTTAATAATTGTATATGTCACCTAAAGAGGGAGATGGCACTTGAAAAGACTTAACATTGGGGGATTGTGGAGGGTGCTTATATTCATATTTACAAAATAGACTTAACTGCAGCATTTGATCAATTTCTTTTCACTAGCCATCAGGCATGGCAGTAGTAGTTATTTACTAGCCCAACACTGAAATTCACTAGCTATGGGAGTGGGGCTACCATAATCTTGAAGCTCTGGTCCTTTTTTAATTTGTTGCAGGCCATTGAGAACGAAAATGGAATTATAATTGTTTTTGTCCGGGTCTGCAATGAGTTTATAAACCAAGTTTCAAAATGGCCATTGTTAAACACTAAATAGCTGTACTTTTATAAGGTATTTTAAACAACTATTCTGCCTTTTTTGTAATCGGGATTGTCATTACTGCGTGTAACATACAACAGAAAAATAACACCATTTATAAAGGTTGTTACTGGAGTATAATCCCGCCAAACCACCTGTACCGGTTACAACTATTATTTGCAGTGCAGTCATGTTATTGCTAATCATTATAATTACCTGGGTTTTTTCCTTTAATCATTTGCTGTCTGTCACAGTGTCGATAACAGATTTTACACCCATTGAAAAACCGGGTATATTTTCATTCTTCAATCATTGCGCAAACGTTCCACTTCAGTCAGTGTTTGATTAACTGTTCTCAACAAACAACTGCCAAGTGGGTACATAGATAAGAAATTGATTTGTCAATGGACTTTTTCTCACTGCGAGAATACCTATCAAACACCGTACATTATAAGCATGAAAACAGTAGAATGAGTAAATATGGCAAAGACCAGGTAATGCAGGTCTTATGAATAGTCTATCCACTTAGTTTAGTAAACAAGACCTTTGTGACATGTTTGATGTTACTTCTTTATTGGTTGTTAATGACAAACAGTTTTAACTTTGATTGTAGAGTGTTGAATAAATAGCCACAAGAGTTTAAAGTAAATTTATGGATGGGCACATGACACACTCAAGGTATGCACTTGGAATATTTTTTGACTGGCCAATTGGGCCACTCACAGCAACACTTTGACTCGCCCATACAACTTTTGAATAGTTCGCGACCAAAATTCATTCTTAAAAAGAACTTACTTAAATTGCACTTTAAAAACATGTTATCATATTATATAAACAATAGTAACAACACAAAAGAAGGAAACAGAATTTGTTTTAGTTTTATTACTGTTGTAATTAAATTCCAATTATTATGTTGTCACGGGACCCACACAATCAAACATCGGGAATGTTTTTATGACTGTATGAAGAGGAATTAAAACAATTACTAAGCTGATAATAATGACATCCACTAGAGAAATCAACATACAATACAAAATAAAGGCATAATTATCATTATTTAATTGGAGCAGGTCAGCCTGCCCCAAAACAACATCATTAAATTAGGATTGACAGCTCATTGTAATAGAATATTATTTATCCGATATTAAGATCTCTCCATTATAAAAACATTTAATAAGCAATGGTAATAGCGGAGTTTCATTGTAATATTAATAAATAAAATGACACCAAAGTTGTAGACATCGATTTTTAATTTTATCACAATAAATTAACTTAGGGACAGTAAACTTTGGGGCGAGTTAATTGTCCAAATAGGCTACTCGGGCAAGCATTCCTATTTAATATTTGCACATGCACGGGTAATTATTGCTGTTGAAATCAACTAAATGGAAAGAAAGACGGACATGGCCGAGGTGTTACAAACCTAGGTGAACCTATGAATACATTTACGGGCCCGAGGTTTTCCAAATACCTGTACATAATCAAAAACGGCTGAAGCATTCTCAATGGTTTTAGACTGTTTGATATATTGGCGAAGTGGTCACTATTATGTCATATATGAGTTTGGTTCTGTTGATATTACTAGGAAACCAGTTGAAAATAAATACAAAATAACTTTCTGATTTCTTACAAACATTAATTATTTTAATTTTTATACATAATACAATATGTGGATATAAGCGGGCGACACACTATTTTGACTCGCCATGGCCGCTTGGGCGACCATAAAGTGCACACCCTGCACACTGATTTGTAATTGATAATTATCAGTTTGTTATGGTGGATCAATATCAATGTATTACGTGAACTTATTTAGGACGGTACCAGTAACAATACCAGTAATTATTCTTGCACTATGATATACGTAATAACAGTGGTATATAAATGGCCATGAATGGTCATGTTGAGCTCTGGGCTATAGGCATCTCGATGGCAGTTCTTTTATTTAATTATTTTTTAATTAAATTGTAAGCCAGACAAAGTGAGGGGAATTATTAATTGCTCCTGTAACTTGGATTATGAGGAGCCATTTAAGAAGTCACCACACTGATCATTGAAATTTAATCCTTTTATGTTACTTTTTTGTAATTCAACATGCTTAGGTTGCATGATTTAGCTCAGTCGGTTGAGTGCTCGCTTGAGATGCTTGCATCGAAGGATCGAACCACCTCGGTGGATCCATTCAGCTCATTGAGGTTTTTCTTGTTCCAACCACCACAACTGAACAAAGACCATGATATGTGCATGTTTTCCTGTTTGTGGGAAAGTGCATACAAAAGATCCCTTGCTGTATTAAGAAACAATGTAGCGGGTTTCATCTGATGACTACAAGTCAGAATAACCAAATGTAATGATTAGCTGATGATTAATTAATTGATGTGCTCCAGTGTTGTCGTTAAAAAAATAAATAATAATAATAAATTTGAAGTTTGAACTAGTCTCTGGAGAGTGATGGAGAGCCAGCATGATAGCATGACAAATCCTGGTGTGTTCCTGTTCATTTGTTGTCAAATGAATATAATTGTTATAATAACAGCTAGTGTATATTAAATGTCTAGATCTGACTATATACATGCCTAAAGACATAAGGCAGGGGCATAGGCTGAGGGAGTTCGGACGAAACACACACACACACACACACAAACGCACCCCTCTGAAGCAAATGGTCCGCATTCCAAACTAAAACATACAGGTTTATACATATGAGAGTTTCTGGTGGTGCAGGAACAAAATAAAAAAATGTCCACTTGGTTCATATTTGAACACCTACCCCCACCCAACTCCCCACCTCCTAGGTCCAGATCACACTACATCCCTGTAAGGGATACACATATTCTGAAAGACTTAAAAAAAATAAAAAATTAAGTCTTAATAACTAATGAATAATCCTAATTTTTTCGAAGACAAATGCACAAATTATATTTTATTTTAATTAATATAGGCCAAACAAAATCCTTCGGCCTGTACATTAACTTAAATATCCAGCTGTGAAATATTTGTCTAATAACAAAATTAGCAAATTTAATATTTCATATAATTGTTTTGGGTTTTAATGGGGTTTTTTTTATTTTTATAGCAAAATGATTTTTAAAGTGACTATAAAATTGGTTGTCCTAATGAGGATTGACTGTTAGTGTATAACTAACACATTTTCTAAGAGTAAAACATTCACACAGATTTGTGGATGATTTTGTTTTCATGCCCTAAAATTCCTAATGAATGTAAAAGAAATAACGGACAATCTTTATAATTAAATGTGAAACATACTAAATAATAACACTAAAAGTTCGTATTTTATTTTGAATTATAATTTTTGTTTGTTTCTTAAACAATAACACTCAGTAAGACAAAGTACTAGTATACATGTATCATACATATGACGTTCCCTGACAACATTAATTTTGCATTCATCCAGAAATGAATAAACTAGCGTTGCTAAGGCTGAACCAATGGGATGGCTTTAAAAATAAATGATCAAAGAACAAAAGTTAACCATGTTTAAATTTATATTACAATGTACTAATTTGTATAAAACAAAAATCGGAAAAAATGAAATAGGAGGCAAATTAAAAAACAAATGGGCAATCGTGTTATTGATAGCGGCATACAAAGGCATGATCAGTGATAAAAAATTGATGCTCATTTAATTTTTAATGACATTGTATGCCAAACAGCTAAGAAACAGCCAATCTCTGCTGGCAACACGACCAATACACTGATGCCAAAAGCTTGTATCCCTGATCTCATCTCCAAAACATGGAAACTGCATTGATTATAAACATGTAACAAGTGTAAAGGTGTTTCTCACATATACTCAATTCAGTTCAATACTCTACACAGAAAAAAGACACACAGCAGTCATAATATTATTGGAATTTGTACCACCTGGCATCATATGATTTACCAGATGATATGTGCTCAGACTCTGATCAATAAAATGTCAGACAATGAAAGGAATATTTTTTTGTTGTTCGGCAGTAAACCTTTCCTAGCTAGTTAATGCTGATAAATTGGCCACTGCATCACTGAGTTGGGTTTTTTTTTTTTAAGTGGACGATCACTAACTAATTCCACCATGGAGTAAATTGCAGGATGTGTGGAATGCTTTATGCTTTGTTGCCTTTATGATGTTTTTTTCGAGTGGATGGATTATTGACTTAATGTAATTGCTTTATTTGTGTGTGACAAAATAGTGTCAACATTGGCTAGCAGGAAGGCAGCCTATTGAGAAGGAAATTACTATTTTGTTCTGGGCTGTTTTTGCCTGGAGATAGATCCGTGCCAAGCAAATGGTTTTGACTGTTTGGATTTATAGTCGGCTTTCAGGTTGATACGTGTCATCATGTATTTAGCTCATGCTATGCGTTTGAGAAAACTTAGCAAGGAGAATCAGGAATATGATAAGATGTTTAGGTGAGTTGTTCAAATTAATGTAAAAGACGTTAATAAGATTTTTTTAATAAATTTTAATTAGTAACAGTGATCAGTTGAAAATTGAGTAGCAAATATTTAAAGAATTGAGTAGCAAATGTTTAGAAAATTGAATAGCAAATATTTAGAAAATTGAGTAGCAAATATTTAGAAAATTGAGTAGCAATTTTTTTTTAAACTTGAATAGCAAATGTTTAGAAAATTGAATAGCAAATATTTAGAAAATTGAGTAGCAAATATTTTGAAAATTGAGTAGTAAACTTTTTAAAAATTGAATAGCAAATGTTTTTTTAAATTGAGTAGCAAATTTTGAGAATTGTGTATTGATCTGCGACATTTGCACAGTGAATCACGGTACTAAACAAAATGTTAACTGACCTCATCATGAAAAAACATTGAGGTGATTATTAATTGCTTCCCTAACTTAGATTATGGGGAACCATTATGATATTACCATCATAATACATGTGTATATAAATTCACATGATAAATAAGGGTAGCTACAAATCACTCTCCTTGAACTGGTCTCAGGAGAGTGTTGGGGAGCGAGAGTGATAGCTCTTCTTAACAGTGAGATCATGATTCTATGTGGTCCTCAACCATATGTATGATGCCATATTTAAAACAATAGATGTAATGAGGTAGAAAACTTATTGCATTATTGTGGATGACAGAACTTGACAGTTAAAGCAGGGCTTAAGTAGGAGCACTTTAAGTGTCTGTTGTGACTTCCACTGCACAAAGCGGGCAGCATAGCCCAGTGGTACAGTGCCCGCCTGATGCGAGGTCCGTCTAGCATCGATCCCCGTCAGCTAACCACATTGTTTTTTCTGGACATAAACATATGTCCGACGCCCATATAACCGTAATTATAATGTGTTGAGTGCATCGTTAAACAAACAAACAAAAAAACAAAATCCACTGTACAAACACATTACAGTGAAACCCGTCTAAACAGGACACTCACGAAACCAAGTAAAAAGTTCAGGTTTAAGGGGTGTCCTGTTTAGAGAGGTTATGTTCTGTATTGATATTTAAAAAAGGACCACAGAACACATCTGGTTTTAAGAGGGAATTCTGGTTTACAGAGGGTCTGATTTTGAAGTGTTTCTCTATATATATTTCAGACCATCGTTCAATGGGACTGGGTGGCCTAGAGACAGTCCAGTGGCAGAGACGTACGATGTGCGCAACAGCACCACCCAGATGATTCTCCTTAACAACAGGTCCAAGGTAAGTTGCTTACATCTTTAACACAATGCTTGGTCCTCTGAAAATAGTTTCTCTGATAAGTTTATAGTATAAATCATCATGTATGGCGTTATAGATTCAACCAGTCCAACGTACCCGGTACCAGAAAGTTAGTTACATCTTTAATACAACTACTCTCATTAAATGTTTTTAAATATTTTATTTTTATTTTATTTTTTCAGTCACCAAGATTAAGAGGATACAAGGATAGTAAGGGAGCTATAAAGTGAGTTTTCTATTCAATTCAGATAAGCTTTTAAATGCATGTATTAATTGTAAACCAGAATATAAAACTTATATTGAGAATATTACATGAGTGGCCTCTGGATACTACATAGAGGAAAATAAACGAGTTACCAGTCATTATAAAATTTATGTCCCGAGTGAAATAATTTTCACTTGTCACGAGCTTTAGCGACATGCTATTGAAAATTATTTCACTCGGGACATAAATTTGATAATAACTGGTACAGAGTTTTTTATTCTATTTATTACCCTAGCTATTTGAGTGTTTTTTAAATGCCTTTATTTTCTATATGGCTTACATGTATATATAGAAATGACGTAAACTACTTTACTGTTCTGGGTATTGCTTCAACTTTGTAGTTTATTAATGGTTCACAGATACTTTTCAAGACCCAAACTTTTATCTATTCTGTTAAAAAAAACAAAAAACTCTATAATGAATTGCATTAAACTACCATTTTAACACTGAAACCATAAAGACGAAATGCAAATTCTTTAACCTACACGACGTCATTGTGTATGCTTTGCAAAATCGTGATGACATCATATTTAGTACCGACAATGTGATTGGTTTGTTGACGTCAGATCATCCAATAGTATTGTACATTAAACCAATGCATAATTATGATTTTTATTTTCCACGTTAGGAGTGTCTGCTGGGGTAATAAATATATTTATCTTACAAGTTATTTTAATAACATATTTCAGCTCATTGATTGTTTTTAAACCAGTTGTAACTTGTAAGATAAATGATGCATGTATCTATAACAGACATAAATGTAGTATTATATTTCTTACATATCTAAAACAAAAACTTTTCCAACTAAAACTTAATTACAGCACTAACGCAGCAGTTAATTTGTATGTCACAGAGCAATCGGTTTTCAAGTTAAATTACACATCACACAGCATTCGATTTCAGTCTTCCTTATTTTATTGGGGGCGGAATGTAGCCCAGTGATAAAGCATTCACTTGATGCGCGGTCGGTTTGGCATCGATCCCCGTCGGTAGGCCCATTGGGCTATTTCTCGCCCCAGCCAGTGCACCATGACTGGTATTACAAAGGCCATGGTATGTGCTATCCTTTCTATGAGATGGTGCATATAAAAGATTCCTTGTTGCTAATTGAAAAGTGTAGTCAATGAAGTGGCCACAGTGGATTTCCTCCCTCAATATCTGTGTGGTTCGACGCCATATAACCATAAATAAAATGTGTTGAGTGTGTCATTAAATAAAACATTTCCTTCCTTCCTTCCTTATTTTATTGGGTCTCATTGCTGTTGTGACTGGGTGAACACCATGGATCATCCTGTTACATGTTGAAGAAGATATTGATCTTAATGGTTTATCTTCTACTCCAAGGGTGTATAAGAAATATGTAGGCCACCAGTGCCTGTTTGGCCTTTATCGACAGGTTTGACTGGTATCTGGTGAAAAAATAGCAAAACCTGAACTAAGGTACATGCCACTGCTTGGTTTTCTTTTCTCTTCTTTTTTCACTTTTAAATTTGTAAAGTTAGGAAGGAAATGGTTTATGTAACAACGCACTCAAATCCTAATCCTAATCCTAAGAATTTAACGTACACATTCAGAGCAAGCTGTTGTAGCGTAC
>JAECMU010234136.1:16502-27387 GCA_016106625.1 Dracogyra subfuscus | reverse complement strand
AATTTATTTAAATATAACAATTAGTAGAGAACCACGGACATTAACTTTAAAATATATTATTATCGATATTAATTACTATGTGTCATTTATTTAAATATAACAATTAGTAAAGAACCATGGACATTAACTTTAAAATATATATTATAGATATTACTATGTGTCCTTTATTTAAATACTAGTATAACAATTAGTAAAGAACCATGGACATTTACTGTTTTTAATTATTATTATAGATATTATTGATATGTCATTTATTTAAATATAACAAGTAGCAAAGAACCATCAACATTAACTTTAAAATATATTATAATAGATATTACTATGTGTCCTTTATTTAAATACTAGTATAACAATTAGAAAAGAACCATGGTCATTTACTTTTTTTAATTATTATTATATATATTATTGATATGTCATTTATTTAAATATAACAATTAGCAAAGGTCCATAACATTAACTTTAAAATATATTATTAAATATATTACTATGTGTCATTTAGTTAAATACTAGTATAACAATTGGTAAAGAACCATGGACAGCGGGCAGCATGGCCCAGTGGTAGAGTGCCCGCATGATGCGCGGTCGGTCTAGGATCGATCCCCGTCAGCTGACCACTGGGTTTTTTTCTCGACATAACCATATGTCCGACGCCGATATAACCGTAATTAAAATGTGTTGAGTGCGTCGTTAAACAAACCAAAAAAAAAAAAAGAAAAAAAAAGAACCATGGACATTTACTTATTTTAAATTATTATTATAGATATTATTAATATGTCACATTTATTTAAATATAACAATTACTAGTCGTAAAGAACCATGGACATTTTTCAAAATTATTATTATAGATATTATTGATGTCACATTTATTTAAATATAACAATTAGTAAAGAACTATGGACATATACTTTTCAAAATTATTATTATAGATATTATGTGACATTTATTTAAATATAACAATTAGGAAAAAACTGTAGACATTTACTTTTTAAACTTATTATTATAGATATGTGTCATTTATTTAAATATAACAATTAGTAAAGAACCATGGACATTTACTTTTCAAAATTATTATTATAGATATTATTGATATGTGTCATTTATTTAAATATAACAAGTAGCTAAGAACCATGGACATTAACTTTAAAATATATTATTATAGATTTTACTATGTGTCTTTTATTTAAATACTAGTATAACAATTAGTAAAGAACCATGGACATTTACTTTTTTTTAAATTATTTTTATAGATATTATTGATATGTCACATTTATTTAAATATAACAATTGGTAAAGACCATGGACATTTACTTTTCAAAATTATTATTATAGATATTATTATGTGACATTTATTTAAATATAACAATTAGGAAAAAACTGTGGACATTTACTTTTTAAACTTATTAGTATAGATATTACTGATATGTTTCATTTATATAAAAGTATATTGTTATAGATGTAAGATATGTGTCATTTATATAAGTATAACAATTAGTAAAGAATCACATACATTTACTTTTAAAATATATTATAGCTGTCATTTACATAAATATGACAATTAGCAAAGAACCGCAGACATTTAGTTTTAAAATATATTATTATAAATAATATTGTAAGATATATGTCATTTATATAAAAAAAAACAATTAGAGAAGAATTGTGATTGTTTACTTTTAAAATACATTACAGTGAAACCCCTCTAAACCGGACACCCTAGGGACCAAGTCATTTGTCCAGTATTAAAACGTATTCAGTTTAGAAAGGTTAATTTCCATACTGTTTTAAAAAAGGACCGTGGATTTTGGAGAATTCCTGTTTACAGAGTGTCTGATTTTAGGAGGTTTTACTGTATTATAGATATGCATCACAGATTCATTTTAACCCAAGGCCCTGTTTTTTTGCTGGGGATTATATATATATATTTTTTTAATATTATTATTCCCCCCACAGCACGTTTTGTTTGCTGCAAATATATTCATAATTGCAAGGATTGTCATTTATAACAATTACATAATGTATGTATAAACATTGTTTATATTCATGTGTGTACTATGATATAATTTTGATAGTCAATCATTTAAATTAATTTAGAAAATAATTTTATATAGTTCATCATTTATATAAATGTACTCCTGTTACCAAGAAATTAATACCAAAAAAAATTAATCATTTCTTGTTATTTTCGCTTTATGAAGAATCTGGTCTAGGCCTGTGTTTAATGGAACGTTAGGGTAACATAAAGTAGTTTAAAGCCTGTGTGTGTACGTGTGTGTGTGTGTGTCGTCAGTTGGCCCATTGGACTATTTCTCATTCCAGCCAGTTCACCACAAATGGTACATCAAAGACTGTGGTATGTACTACCCTGTCTGTGGGATGGTACATATATAAGATCCCTTGCTGCAACAAAGTACAAGAAAGAGTTTAATACATGACAATTCAAAATTAGCTGTATGGCCAATTTATGACAAAATCTGTTTGCCGGGTTTACATGGGCGTTCATAGGATTTTGAATAGGGGGGTTTGATTTTCAAAAACGGGGGTTTCAAAATAGATTGCAGAGATATATTTCTATGTTGAGCAAATATAATAATGTCAGATAACACTGAAAGATATATTAAATTATTTAAAAAAAGCGATTTCAGGCAGAGGGTTCGGTCAAACCCATCAAACCCCCCTATGTACGCCCATGGTTTAACTGGTATTCGGTCAACAATACTATTTGCGGGATCAAATAGGCAACAACACCCGCAAATCTCAAAACTCTTAATTAGTCTTATATGGATATCTCCTAATTCACATCCATCGATTTGGTTAGTGACAACTTTCACCCTGCCAGACCTGTCAACCTTTAGTCAAGAGAAAGCAGGAGATGTGTGTTGAAAAAGCAGGAGATTTTGTGAAAAAATTAGATATTTTAACCCAAAATCGCAAGGTTGTTGTAAACATTATTACAATAAGTTATATGAACACTACATAATGTCATATATACTTGTTAACCGTAGATCTTGGCTTTAAAATATTTGCGGTGACATGTGACTTTAACATGCATCATGTGTATTGCTGTGAACTCTGGGCCAGAGTTTGGCACTTCAGACCCGTCCTTATGTTGTTTTGGCAAAAGGGGATCGATTTTTTTTATGCCTACAAAAATGTCATTTAACAAGGAAAATTGTCTCCTGCACGGGTTATCAGGAGATCTGATCAAATACCAGGAGACTCCTGCCGAATCCATAGGTGGATAATTAAAGAGACTGTCACATGTTTGCCGACATTGTAACATGTTTCTGACATCTTTTTATCATCCATTAAAGGGCTTTTGTAGGAGATATCACTAACACTAGAATTTGCAATATATGCTGCGATATTCTCCCAGGAGATATCGCTTCTTTTGTTACGCCACTGTGTATGTTTCAGCGCTAAACCTAGCATTAGTGATGTCACTGTCATTCTGCTAGTTAATGAGTCTATCACTGCCAATTTAATACAGTGACATTCAACCCACATTACTGACATTGTTAACAACTGTCACAAACGAAAAATAAAATATAATTGATGATAAAAAGAATACCCCCACCTCGTGTCTTGTGATATCATGATTTATCAGCACTCATTGATAAAAGTATGAAAATCCTTGGCCATCCTTGGATTTCATACTTATAACCAGGTTTAGGAATTTCGAAGCTATCTTAGTGTCGCAAAATTGTAAAACCATTGTAGGTTATGGCATCACTACAGCACAGGCCATAATTTTGTTTTGTTCAGAACATCAGTATGTTTCTCATCGTCTTAATGTTTACAGTAGGACATTGTTGGGATATAAAATCTAGTTTGTATTACCACAGGATTAGAATGACCAGAAACATACAGTCGATATTCTGAACAAAATAATACATAACATATCAAAAGATATTATTATACAAGCTTGTGTGTCATACTGATTTTACAAAACGAGCATCAGGACTCTTGTATTGCTTAAGCAAGAGTGAGGATAAAACATGAATCCTGACATGAGTTTCGTAAAATCAGTACAATTTACAGGTGCGTAATAATTTCTTTATTTTTTATATATATATATATATATATATATATATATATATATATATATATATATATCCACATGAAATATTTATGACAAGCGTGTCATACTGGTTATATTTCCATGAATATATTGCACTATGTGGATAATATATGTAATAGTAGTCACTAATACAACTCTACTAGTCAAGAACATGTTACAATCCCAGCAAACTTGGAACCGTCTCTTTAATATCTGTGAAATGGTATACAAGAGATGAACATGGTGGTGGACAAAAAAAAAAAAAACATAAAAAACAGCAGGGTCTTGAGAAATGGGCCATTATGGTGAATTTTTATCAAAGGAAGTTAAAAGTGTGTTCTTGCTTAACACCACCAATAGAGCACATTGGTTATTTTTTTTAATCTTTGGCCGATAGATGTCAACCAGTATATTAAGATGAAAACTGCTTCAATTTCCCCCATTACTGGTAGCAGTAAAGAGTCCTTTATATGCACTTCCCACAGACAGGACATTATGTTCTTTGATATATCAGTCATAAGATGGGGATGGGGCAGGTTTGGGATTCAAAGAATGCATCCACAGATCTGGTTTGATCCTGCAACCCCAAGTATCTCAGGCAAACGCTCTACCAACTAAGCTCAGACATTAATATTGTCAATGTTTTTTTTTTTTTTATCAAAGGACACCTTGTTTCAAAATTCATGGGTGGAGGCATGGGTTGCTGTAATCTATATTAATTGGAGGACCAATGCATTATCTTCAGAGATGGGAGGAAAAGGGGAGGCAGTGCTCCCTACAAACCCCACTCCATTCACCTTGCTTCCAATGCCTATGGAATCTGGAATTCCAGAAATCTAATTATTACCCATATGGTTACAAATATCTTGGTACATATCAAAATGATACACCCCACTAGCATGCCAAGTGGGACGTAACACTTTTGACATCATCAATTGGCACATTACAATCTTACAGGAATGTCAACGAAACGAGATTAGTGATATAAATTAATATCGATTATGGGTAATAAATAGGATATTAAACTCACTGCCATTTCATATCATGCTTATGTCCCTCATGAAATAATGTTCAATTGTCACGAGCTTTAGGGACATAAACATGACACGAAATGGAAGCTTGTTTAATATTCTATAAATATTTTCATCCCCGGTATTTGTATCTTAAAAAAATAATATAGAACACCAGGTAAATGTATCATGTACCATGTTTATGCAGTATGGATTACAGATCAGAAATAGTGTACACAGAAAATCTACTGCAGGTACACAAAGCACGTAAAATAGCATACAAATAATAAATAACAAAACAAACATATTTGCCATTTGTACAAGACACACATATCACATATCTATGTATACGAATAATAACAAAAATAACGCTTTGGCCAAGCTCAAATTAAATATTTTTGCTTCCGCGAAATACTAACAATAGCTGTAGACTACTTTTTCACAGAATAATCCCATAAAGGACATTCTCATTATGTAACTACTCGCACGGACTTGTAGCATCCGATCGAATCCTACTGTGAGAATACTTAAATTGTAACATCATTAGTCTTAACAATTCCTTACTATAAATCAACTCAAATAAGAGTACAACACAGTGGCGGATCTAGGGGGGGGCCCCAGGGGCCCGGGCCCCCCCTACATTTTGCGACAGTTATAATTTTATTATATTTTTTAAACGTCCTACCTATTCATTCAAAGATACAAATGAAATACAATGTGTTTTTAAAACAAACTTTACTTTTTATATCATTGGGGCCCCCCCAAATGGATTTTCTGGATCCGCCACTGCAACAATCAAGAGTTTTGTCATTTAGCGGTTTTATGTTTTGTATGCAAACATCACAATTTATTATTGTCCAAAATGGGTAAATAATTAGTATGTTTTGGAAATTTGTAGGTATATACATCCCACAAAATATTTCAAATAAAAGTGATACGGTTTGTTCGACATTATCAAATCTTTCCACGTAACGTCTTTGCAATATATAACATTACTACAGTTCTTGCTACTAGTCACATAATGAGAATGCCCCTTTAACAACAGTGTTATTTTTACATGGTGGCTCATGGAATACTGCCTCCAATTGATAATTTTTATACAAAGTGGCTACAACATTTGGTATTTGGCTAATAAAATACAAATACCCTACATATTTAAAAATTGGCTAAAACATTTTTTTTTACATGGTGACCCTCTGCAAATTAAAAATTTGAACTAGCGTTGGAAATCCATCATCAATCATCGGTTGGCACCAACTGATCGATTTTTGATTACACAATCGGTTAGCATTATATGGACTTCAGAAAGATTTCAATTATAAGGACCATGCACCTCTTGTGCTCATGCTTCAAATGACTAATTTTACCTTTAGTAACTATTTAATACCTTTTTTCTTTAGGTACACATCAAAACAAACCCAAACCCAATCATATTTACAATATACTCTATCATCTAAATTGGACGCACTGTTAGTTAACATTTTCCCCCGACACAATCGATTATGGATTTTAATAATTGATCATAAAGTCTGTAGAACCAAACCGATCAAGTTTCAATTATAAATTAATTGATCGTTGAAACGTCACAAATTTTAACACAAATGAAAGGAATGTCTACTAAGCTACAAATGTAGCAGGATTCTGTGAATGTACATATTTGGATTTTGGACCGGAAGCATATAATTAGTGTTTTTGCCAAAATAAAATTTTGGGTATGGTGCTATGGAAACAAATGCAACCTCTGTCAACAGGGGTTATGGGGGCCTCCCCAGAAAGAAAAATGTGTTAAGTTTAGGGTTAAGAAAACCATACAGTAATGGAAAGAGTAACAGGCATGTGATTTGGTAATCTTGAAAAAAAGCTGAAAATGTTCTATCATACAAAAGCGCAGTGATTTCTTTGACTGGTCATCAGTCTTCTATCGCCGTACACTGTCTACAGGTAAGCGAACAGCCATTAAGAAAATGGTTTAGTGGAAGTGCAATAAATTTTTTTAAACCTGAAAATAAAGGGAAATGGGATTTGTTTTCATGAAAACATTTGCCAATTTATTTTACAATAAACTTTTTTTTTTAAAGTGGAATTCGGCTACAAATTGCATGAAGGGAGCCAAAAGATCATAAAAACTGAAAACAAAATTCACTTCTTAACCCTTTAAGGAGTTTTAGACTATCAACTACTCGGATGCCCACCCACCTCTCCCCACCCGCACCAAAACACAAAAATCCTATCTACGGCCCTGACTAGCCAAAGCTTCTATGAAGGATAGCGACTTTCTCAGACAATTGTCTAACACAGCATTAATGCCAAAACATGGGATACTTCTTCTCGGTCTTGTTTAATCCCAGACTATAATAAGCAATGACTCCATGTTGGTCTTTATACAGAACTGCACCACTGATATCCTGACAGAATAAAACTATATAAAGTGGGTTTTAAAAATAGTGTGTGTGTTTGTTCTAAATGTTGTTTAAAACACCCGGTTATATTTATAACAACCCATCAGTTTAAGGACAAATTTCGAAATAATAAAATTGCAGATTAGTTCATACGGCAAGTGTTTCTACCAGAAAGAAGAAATTTGTGGGTATGGCGCTATGGAACTGAATGCAATCAAAGTCAACGGGGTATGAGAGCGCCTCCCCCACAATAATATATATATTTTTTAAATTTGGGTATGACGCCATACTCGTTTTATCCTCTGGTAAAGTGTATGTAGCAAAGTTAGCCACTCATGTAGTATTCATGTAGTATGTTGCAAATATCGATTATAATAACGATAAATGTTGTAAATTTTGATTACAACGATAAATGCAGCATATTTTGATTATAACAATAGTAAATGTTATGTTCATAAATACACAAAATACCAGTGGTAGATTAATTACATTTCTGATATACTAAATCATGCAAATGGTCCAATAGTGACCAATCAACTTCTTTGGCAGTGGCATAGCATGGGTTGCACCTCCTTTGGGTCTCTACAAGTACTCGGGCACGGATCGAGTCTAGCAACTACAATACAATGGACAATGTAGGACAATAATTTCAGCAGTAGATAACCAACAATATAAGTTACACAATCATTATCAGTGTTCTAGCTAGGATTTGAGACATGTATGATCATGCGCTTGTTTCAGAATTAAGATGCATAATGCTATTTTACTTTATTCATTTATTTGCTTATCATCTAGTGTAAGTATCAGGTACTCGGGTCCGGGTCGAGTTTGACCGTAGAATACTAGAGTCCAATATTTTGTACTCGTGGATGCCCTACATCCCCTAACCAGTGGACCGCTAGCACTCCCAGAGTCCCTTCCACCAGTCCAGAATGTTTTACCCGGAGCAACTGCACCGATGGCCCCGCCCATGCTATGCCACTGGTGTCAGGCACTGAAATAAGCCTACTGCAAGGCTCTGAGAATTGAAAATCTGTATGACCCATTCAGTTACACAGAAATAAATCCAGGTAACCCATTTATTTTTTGCGTAACCCGCTATAATCCAAGTAAATGGTGACCCGAAATTTTGCACAATTTTTTTTTTAGGTTATGCAAAATTTTGATTTGTACGAATAACGTGCAAACGAAACGATCGTTCTCATAATTTGCAGAGGACTGTAATGTCTGATAACACTGAACAAAACATGGCTCTCTTCACAAGAATGCAAAAAACAATCCTTTAGCAGCATTCTCATTGTGGGATTAGTCGCACCGATTTGTCGCATGTGATCGTCTCTTACTGTGAGAACACCTAAGTTGTGTCAGGGTCGTACCGATTAGAACGTGTCCTATTTATTACTCATGACAAATAGCATGTGACAAGTCTGTCATACACATTGCATGCGACAAGTCGGTGCAACACAATGCATGCAACAAGTCGGTGCAACATATTGCATGCGACAAGTCTGTGCAACACAATGCATGCAACAAGTTGGTGCAACACAATGCATGCAACAAGTCGGTGCAACACATTGCATGCAACAAGTCGGTACAACACATTGCATGCGACAGGTCGGTGCAACAAATCACATGCGACTGGTTGGTACAACACATTGCATGCGACATGTAGGTGCAACACATTGCATGCGACATGTCGGTGCAACACAATGCATATGACAAGTCGGTGCAACACATCGCATGTGACAAGTTGATGCAATGAATCGCATGCGACAAGTCAGTGCAACACATTGCAACAACATCGTAATAATAATGAGAACGCCACTTTTAGACCATTTTCCAGTTTTCTTATTTGATCAGTACTGGCTTCTGCAGTGCAACTCCTGCGAAGTAAGGATGTGTCAAGGCGGCTTTTGCTGAGATTCTCTTGCTGGGTTCATATGCTAGCATTTTCTGGAAGAAAATTACAAATATTAAATATCACTTTAGCATTATTATATTTGCCATGATCACTGTCCTGAAATGTTGCTAGGCGAGCAATCACAAAATTTTAATTAAAATACATTAAAACATTTTATGGTAATGCTTGGCACACACCTACTGATTCACACAGACTCAACTGTTGATTTGGCAGTAATCTGAAAATGTGCTCCTGCATACACAGGCTGATGTGAGGCATTGCGACCGTCTAATTGGGTCTATACCAGAGATTAGATGTGACTGTTTGTCTTTGCCCTGCACACACCTACCAATTAGCATTGTCATGACTGTCGAGTCAAATAATCAGTAGGTGTGTGCCAAGCCTAAGGTGATTTGTAACTTTCCTAAAACTTTCCAGGTGAGGAGGAGAGTGGGAGTGATCACTCACCTTCCTGGCAGACTGATTGTGATCAGTTAAGAGCATTGTGTCAATCAATAAGAAATAAAGAAATGTTTTATTTAATGACACAAAACATTTTAATTGTAAAATGTCTGACATATGGTTAAGGACCACAAAGTTAATTAACACATGGCAGGGCGCAATACTGCGAGTGAAACACTCGCCTATGCGAGTGAAATTCTGTTATGGCGATTTAAATTTACAAAACACTAGTCTTTTGGCGAGTAGATTATGTTTTTCAGAATGAACCTGTCACTAGAACATTTATTTCTCCAATCAGTCAGACGACACATGTACTGGTGATCGAAACTGTAAACATACACTTCCGCATTTTGCCCTGTTTGCAGATATCACACTCGGAGCTCTCGGCGATGATCGAGGTGTTCGGAAAGCCTCGTGACACATCGGGGTTTTCCGATTGTAAATTAGTTTTCACAAAGCCTTGGACCAATTGCTTCGCAGCCAATTTGTTTGCACCTAAAGTTAAGCTAAATGTTACATGGCGGGAATATGCTAAATAAATTTTAAAAAAAACAACGTTCGAGAATGTTGTTGGTAACGATAGCATATCGTCAACAAAAATAAATAAATAAAATACGTCCTAGTTTCGGTAACTGTAGCCGTCGGTATACTTGTCGGAATCGCGTAACCCATTAAAAAACGGTTTACAAAGGAAAATAAAACAAAATAATTGATGATTTACTTCTGGACTCTTGGAAACGGATTTTTTTTTTTTTAGGAGTTATGTCGACTGGAAACAAGAAACCTATGACTATAATTGCATTTTTCAAGAGAAATTCCATTACGCCTGTAAGTAAACGTGTTTTAGACGATGAATCTGGTGGTGAAATTGACGCGACCCCCCGCCCGAAAAAAAATAAAAATAAATAAAACACCAAAAAAACCCCAAAACGATGAAGTTCAACCAGAGCCATCATTTCGATAATCCTGGCTATTAGATTATGAATTTCTAAGATATGTTAAAAATAGGAATCACATGTATTGTGAATACTGTCGTAAAGCGGGTACCCATGCATCTAGT
>JAECMU010234090.1:1788-12647 GCA_016106625.1 Dracogyra subfuscus | reverse complement strand
ACCTACCCGAAATGTTTGTCCTGTATTCAGGATTGATTATGATGGCTGGGCTGGACGTGACTGACCCTTAAATGGAAATGTACATGTTAATAGTTGTGCAATTGCAATTGACCGTTTTATTGCGTCAATAATATAAATGTTAATTCACACGAGTATGGTTTTCCAGACAGTGCACCACGACTGGCATATCAAAGGTCGTGGTATGTGCTATCCAGTTTATGGGATGGTATCTATAAAACATCCCTTGCTACTAATGGAAAAATGTAGAAGGTTCCCCTCCATGACTGTATGTTGCAATTATCGAATGTTTGACATCAATAGCCGATGATTAATAAATCAATGTGCTCTTTTGGTGTACAGTGGTACAGAGCCCGCCTGATGCGCGGTCAGTCTAGGATCGATCCCCGTCAGTTATCCACTGGGTTGTTTTTTCTGTACATAACCATATGTCCGACGCCGATATAACCGTAATATAATGTGTTGAGTGCGTCGTTAAACAAACAAACAAACAAACATTTGGTGTAAAACACATCGTTTTTCTCACGATTATTATCTGCTTCCACTTGGGCAAGGGAGGAGTGGGGCGTAGCCTAGTTGTAACGCTCTGTTTCTATTGGGTTATTTCACGTTCCAGCCAGTGCTCCACAACTGGTGTAACAAATATGTATATGTGGTATGTACTATCCTGGCTATGGGATACTACTTATAAAAAGGATCCCTTACTGCTAATTAATAAAATGTAGGCCTCACCAATGGAGTGGCAGCGGGTCTTATCTCTAATGATATCTATGACCCGTAACCATATATCCAATGCCAATTACTATAATTAAAATAGGTTGAGTGTGTCGTTAGTAAAACATTCCTTCCTTCCATCCTTATGTACAAGGAAAGGAGGAGACTTGGCAAACGAAAACACCAGCAGCAATCATTAGAAGAAGTAATATGGCGTAACTGTTATAAAGTTATAAATGTATTTTACTTACCTTGGTCACAATGACTGTGGCTTGGGAAGAAGGCAAAGGCGAGAGTGTTGAACACGATTTCTCAGCCATTTTTATACAGAAAATTTGATAACTTTGATGGATTTATGCTTCCTATTTGCAGTTTGGTTTTTATAAATTACTACCAAAATATTAGTCATATCCTGTGGCGGATCCAGACAATCCATTTAGGGGTGGGGTGGGGGCAACGGTATAAGGTGAAATGCCAAGGGAACTTTGGGGGAGGTTTGGAAGGGGGATCGTAAAAAAAAGACAGTAAGCTTATAATAAAATATATGAATGTCGCAAATTTAGATCCGCCTCTGATATTTTTATTCTCTCCTATCCATTTTGCTTACCTGGAGGTTGTTGTTTTTAGTTTTTTTGTGTAGTTTTTGCTTTGATTTTTTGTTTGTTTTTGACAGTAAATTAATTTTATTTTTGGAATGAACTGTTTACGGAAGATTAAGTATTTGATTGATTGAAAGCAGAATTTTCTGCATACATATTTTATATTTTTATGCAATAAAATTCACAGCTCGAGGCTATTATTTCTTCTAACTCATCGAATCCGAGGTCCAAAACAGTTACGCCAATCCACATTCATGCCCATATGGGTGGGACGTAGCCCAGTGGTAAAACGGTCGGTTTGGGATCGATCCCCGTCGGTGGGCCCATTGTGCTATTTCTCGTTCCAGCCAGTGCACCGAGACTGGGGGCGAAGGGGCTGTTAGCTACAAGAGTGTAAGTTTGCTCACGTGTGCTTCATGTGCTACTCGACCGATCACGGCGAATTCAACCACCGAAAGCCGGTTTCAGACCATACCGCAACAAAAACTAGATACTTCACACTCTAGATCGGTGTTCTCTGATCTAGGTTGTAAACTGGAGAAATGGATTACTGAACTAGAAAAAGATCGAGATAAAGACTTCATCTTAGTTGGAATTATTAATGGATTTTCTATAGTAGACGATATGTATATAGTGCCTACCCCAGTTAAAGTTGCCAATTCAGGCTCGGCTTTAAAGCCGGGAGTCAAACAAAGTTGAACAACAGATATGTTCGGAAATAAAAGAAGGAAACTATATAAGGATCAACTCACCACCTCTCGTAATTAGTTCGCTTAGTGCCGTCCCCAAACCAGACGGGGACATTAGACTTATTCATGACTGTAGCAGGCCAATAGGGCAAAGTTTAAATGATTATGCTGTTAAAGGGACATTCATGAGTTTGCTGCATTGTTTTAAGATGTTATCGACTAATAAAATATTTCTACGATTAAACTTGTATATATTAAATATTTTTTCTTGTTTAGAATATTAATGGCTATATTAAACGTGTTTCTGATGATTCTAATATTTGTAGTAGTTTAATGTTCACGTTATTTCCTAAAACATATTTTTTCGTACGTACGAAATTATTTGAAGACAAAATCCAGTTTCGGCTTCTTACAAATATTAAGACGACCAGAAACATATTGAATGTACAGACACTGATATTCTAAACAAGAAAATATATTTAATATGTAAGTTTAATGTAGCAAAGTCAGGAATGTCCCTTTAAAGAGCCGTTTTCTTGTGATTCTGTTAACGATGTATTAAATGCTATAAAGCCAGGCTGGTATATGGAGAAAGTGGATTTAAAATCTGCTTACCGATTTCAAGATTAACTGGAAAAAAGTGATTGACCCATGTAAAAATTAAAAAATTTAGGTATTGCTATAGATACAGTAGCGGGTACGGTTTCCCCTGAAAATGAACGGGTGGGGAAACTCTGCGATTTGTTGAGAATATTTACTTTTAAAAAACGCGCAACACGCAGACAGCTAAAAGTCTATCGGGTAAGTTGAACTGGGCGTCCTTTGTCATTCCATGGGGGAGACTGCATATTAGACGAACGTTTGACATAATTTCAAACTTGCCGCTTGTCAAGTATTCAAGATTTGCAGCATAACAATAACACGAAGTTAATCTGGGACAGTCGCCCTGTTGTGCCGGTAATTACCGATGCATGCATAAATGGGGGCGGAGCTTTCTGCTTGTGTGACTGGACTTACACTTCCGGCATCCACATCTGGCATACTGTTTGGAGGTCAGATAATTTTGCTCTGCTGACATATTTAATTTGAGTAAGTTTGCACCCTGTTTGGGTAACCAAGACTTGGACCAAGTATTCATAACACCTATTGGAATTTGTGGTGAAAATAGTTTTCGGAGATAATTCTAACTAAAGAAGTTTTTGGAGAAATACTGTCCATGGAATATCCAAACTTTTTACAGGAATAATGGTTCCAACTAAAATAGTGAGGTATCTTTGCTAATTTACGAACTGAGGTAAGAAGATAATCATTAAACAACTCCTTAAAGGAGCCCTAACACTGTTATACCATGCGACTGAAATCTATATGCTGCATGGCCCTAATGGCCACAGCTGTGCCCGAAACCTTGGAGGAGGTCTGTTTATTATCCGATCCTATTACCAGTGAGAAGACAAACATATGTAATTCCAATGGCCAACATTAAAAATACAAACAGAAACCAGGAATTATACACTTAATAAAGACAAGGCTCTAAATAAAATAAAAAATACACAAAGATTTGTTGATGTGAAAAATTACCTATCAACATTTACTTGGAAAAATAACAATAAATGTGCAAGTGTGATATTAACACCGGACAGATTCCAGTTATACAGACAGGCCATTTGTATAGGTACTGGAAAGAAAGCGAAAATGGCCAATGCCTAAGAGTTAAATGGACAGAGGTAACTGATGATACAAAGAAGATAATCACAGAAGATAAAATATGCATATCACTAGTATATAAAGATGCAAAACCCTTAACATTGGGAACACTCCATGTCTGCAGAACTACTTGGCATTTAATGTTCCAGGGGCAATCCAAACTTTGGTACAATAATGAAGTACCAATTATTTCAGAAATTGCTGACAATTTGACTGATGGGTCAATCAGCAACATAGACCTCCAACAATTGATGAAACTAGAAGACAGCAATGTTCTAAAGGCTGTTACTGAAGGTGAGAATACTTCAGACTCTTTTGTCATAAGTGCAGAACTGACAATGGAAAATGCCAAGAAAATCGAATCCATTGATATTGAGAGTGTTCCAACTGTTGAACTTGCTAGGTCCGACTGCGATTTTCAGACGGAATACCAAATTAATAACGATCACAACTGTACTAAAGTCAAGAAACTTTTCAAAACCAAAAAATCACCATTTAAATCCAACCACTCAAAACTCTCCATACGGAAAGGTATTCAGGGCACAGGTTCAGCATTAGACTTTGGTCACAAGGTGACAGATTTACGGAGACTGTCAGTCCTAAAAACAAGTCACCGGACGGTGGATCATAGAAATTATCACGACCTTGCCTAAACGTCCCTTGGACTCTGCACACTGCAGATATATGCACATGACCACGGATATGGTTTTGTCGTTCACATTGTACCCAAGAATCAAGACTGGATGATCACATGAAATGTACAGAAGAGCTGATTAGCGATATCCGTGTTCAGTTTGCTAATCAACTCAAAGCAGTGCATGAAACTTGCAAGGGATTTGTTGAAACATTACAGCTTGATAACCTTCAAATGAAAAAGGAAAATGACACTCAATCATAGACTGGAGCAGCTAGAGAAGAAGTGTAAAACGTTGTCCTCCAATTTGCAAATAAATGTTGTCAAGCTCGAAGCCCTTCAGGATATGCAGAAAACATCTACTGAAACCATACAAGAAACCATAGACACAGTGGTTACACAACGGTCCTCACCTGATGCAATAAACTTGCTATTAGTGCGCATTAGTGTATCACAACACGACAAAGTCAGCTTAGAGAACCAGTCTAACACATCCAACACATCTAATGATGGATTCATCCAGGTGAAAAAGAACCAAACCAACTTGAATCATGTCCAAACAAACAAATATCATGTCAGCTCTAGGCCATCAATAATTCAAATATGTCCAGCTTACATCAGTGATGAAGTGACATCACTCTTTCTTGGTGATTCCATTCTCCGGTTTATCGGCCAGCATGTTCCGAAGCGTACATCAAAGGTCCTGTTTTACCCAGGCCATGGGGTAAACAAACTAACGGAACAGGTGAAACACTTGTCACAAAAGCCAAATATACAAAATGTCATTGTACACACTGGAATAAATGACTGCCATACCCCACCAGATTACTACTTTGAATTAAGCGATTACAAACTACTTTTCAATGTATGCAAAAGTACATTTCCTAATGCTGCCATCTTCTTCTCACTGATCATCCCCTCTTCAGCTAGAGGTCAACTGTACCAACCCATCAACAGTGCCAATGAGAAAGTAAAACAGCTCATTCTCTGAATGTCAGCATCATTGACCATTATTCTCTGTTTTGTACTGCAAGCGGTGCTCCAACAACGAGTATGTACCATGATAAAGTTCACCCCAGCAAGTACAAATCGTATGTGTTTGCTAATTCATTCTTGAAATCGGTGGGTCTTACTTGCACTTATAACAGAAGTAGACAAAGCCACGGTACAGTCAACGATATACAGACAACCACCAGAGAGACCAGGTACTCTAGGCACGATTTTCCGCCATTGCCATCACATGCAACGGACCGAGTCACCACCAACAAGGGAAACACTGCATCTCAAGTGCAGTGTGAACACAGCACAAGGAACCAGTTCTATCAGCAAGAAACTCGAAGTACTATTCCATCAACCAGTCCTTCTAACATGTATTCAGATCTTAATGACAGGATGAACAGACAACAAACAATTATCCATCAAATTTCATCACCAACCCCTATGCAAATGATAGAATACATGGACAACAAGGCATAAACAATTACCCGATTGCATCTCATTCACAAACTAGCCATGTGCCAGTCAGAGACGGACATATTTTTTGTAATGTTCCAACTAGTGTTAATAGCAATCGGCCATTTAATGACTATCAAAGTTCTCATTATGCACTTCAGTATCTGAATAACTTATTCAGATACTCCTCTGCATAATTTTATGTAACAATGTGAGTGGTTTAATACTTGGGCGCATGACAGCAGCATGTTTTCAAGGGCAGCAGCTTAACAGCCAGCATTTTTTATTATGATAACAAATGCTAATCTGTGTAATATTTCCTTCTGGAACATTCAGGGAATATCCGAGCTAAAACAATCTGATCTTTTAAAATGTTTCTCTTATTGCTGTGTCGGAGACATGGACAGAGAATGTATGTGATTTATGTTTTGATGGATTTTACTGTGTTTCGAATCCACAAAAACAATTTGTGCAAGTTGGATGTGGTGGCTTAGCTTTTTTGTGCAAACTTTACTTTAAAGCTTTTATCACTGTTGTGTTCAATAGTGAATTTACTTTGTTGATTAGATTAGATAAAACAGTTTGGTCGGTGGACCAAGATATATATCTATGTACCACTTATATTCCCCCTGATAACTCGTCATACTGGAAATGTACCAAAAATGACCCATTTGATCATATTTATAGTGAGATTCTACAATATTCACAGCATGGGCATATAATTATTGGAGGCGATTTCAATGCCAGAATGGGGAATGTTTTTGAATGTGTGACAAGTGATGACCAGACTTTTTCCCCAGACGTACCATCTACTATTTTCTCTAATTAATAAATACATTTGGCCAATCACTCCTATCACTAGCAGCGTCTTGTAAGTTAACGGCACTGAATGGTCGTATGGCTGGAGATCACTTGGGACAGTTTACTTGTCACATATACAATGGGCAGAGTGTAGTTGATTACATTTTCATTTCTGATGAACTTTATAATTATGTTACATATTTTAATGTGAAACGACTCACATGATTATCGGATCATTGTCAGTTGTCTTTAAAACTTGACGTGTCTGTTAAAACCATACAACAAAAAGACAACAGAAAGTGTAAATGTATATTTAAGAAAAGAAAACGAAGAAAGTGGCATGCTGATAGCCAACAATTTGTTCACTCAGCAGTGTTGTCTGATGCAACTAAGCAGGCACTTGATGCATTCATCATGGTGCCCTCACCAGATTCATCTCAAGAAGCAGAAGTCATGGTAGACAACTTTACATCAATCCTTAATTCAGTAAATGTGCTTGCCACCAAAGCCAATAATTCAACTAAAGTTCAAAAGAAAACCCCATGGTATGATTATGAATGCAAAAAGGCAGAGGTAGACATGAACTCTAAATTGTTTAGCCTGAATAATAATAATAATCCTGAAACAAAACAAAATGCATTTCTATCTAAAAAGATGTATAAGAAAGTAATTAGAAGAAAAAAGAGAGCTCATAAAGATAAATTAGTTTCAAAACTTAGGGAGGTATCAGCAACTGATTCAACATTGCTATGGCAAACAATAAATAATATTAAAGGGAATGATAAAAATGAAATATTACCAGACTCAGAAAATTTAGTGAAGCATTTCCAAGACACCTTATGCAAGCCATCTATTATAACAAATCCAAACAATGATGGATATCAGTCTAACAATAATCTTAAATATAATCAATCAATTAATATTCCAATATATGCTAACGAAATCTTTTCTGCAATAAAAGAAATATAATCGGGAAAAGCCCAAGGAGATGATAATATAAGTAATTAATTTATCTAATGTCTTTATCCATTAATAATTGATCATATAAATTAAATTATTTAATGATATCTTAATAGTTGGATATTTCCCACCAAAATGGGCTCACTCAATTATTGTTCCATTGCATAAGAAGGGAAGCAGAACTGGCCCAAATAATTACAGAGGAATTGCCCTCAGTAGTTGTATTGGAAAGCTGTTTTGCAAGATCATTGATAAACGAATAGTTAGTTACATAACTGAAACTAATCAAACTGACATGTGCCAAGCTGGATTTCAGGAAGGCTTTAGGACTACAGACCATATATTTACTCTAACAACACTCCTTGATAAATACCGAAGTAAAAGGAAAAAGGTCTATGGCTCTTTTGTTGATTTCAAACTGGCATTTGATTCTGTTAACAGACACAAACTATTCAAGAAACTTGAATTAATGGGAATTACAGGCAATATATTAAACATAATCAAGTCCCTTTACTCAAATGTAACTTATAGTGTTCAAACTAATAAAAACTGTTCAGTGTCATTCCATTCAAACATTGGATTACGGCAGGAGTGCATTCTGTCACCAACCCTTTTTAATATGTTCATTAATGACTTTGAAACATATGTAGCAGATGTTGAAGGTAAGGTATCACTTCACAACATGTCATTTAGCCACATGTTGTTTTGCAGATGACTTACTTTTGCTATCAGAAGACCCAGATGGCTTACAAAACCTCCTTGAGCAACTTACCAAATATTGCAAAGATAATGATCTCAACACTAATATAAGTAAGACAAAGATTATTATTTTTTTTGGAGGCAACAGCAAAACCAATAAAATTAAATGGTATCTATCTGGCAACCATGTACCGATTACAAACGAGTACACCTATTTGGGAATAGATGTTACCCAAATGGGAATTTTAAAGAATGTATTCATTCTCTATGGAAAAAAGGATTAGGCTGTCTCTACTACCTTCAGAAAAATCTGTTAAACTACAATCTGCCAACCGATATCTCATGGAAATTGTTTAGCACTCTGGTTGATCCTGTTGCCCTATATGGTAGTTAAGTATGGGATGCTAATTATATATCTTTAAAAAAACATAGACACATTTCTACCAGAAAAAACTGCTTTTAAAATTCTGTAAACATACACTATAAACTACTAAGAATACCCACAATTGGGAGTTCAAGGGCTGAACTTGGCTTATATCCTATTTTAATGAATGTTGTAAAACGAATGGTGAACTTCCACTCCCATATGCAAAAAAAACTTAAAATATTCTACTGTAGCATGCTTTTAAAGAAAGCATGGCTTTAGACAGAAAACAAATATTGGTTAGCTTCATAAATTACATTCATTATTCGACCACTTAGGCCTTCACGGAAGTATTATTAACAGCCCAAACTATCTAATAAAGTTATTAAGGAATGTTTATCAAAAGAATTTCCAAGAAAGTCTAAATATTATAAAAAAGACAAATGGCACTGGCAATAAAATGAGAACATATGAAACTCTCAAACAGGAAATATACCTAGAACCATATCTAATGAACTGTTTAAACCCAGATCATAAAAAACATTTCCCTAAACTCTGTCTAAGTGACCATAACTTGAACATTGAAACTGTCAGGCATACTAAACCATATACTCCTCTTGACCAGCGTCTCTGTGATGAATGCAATATCATTGAAGATGAATTTCATCACATTGTACAATGTAAGAAATATAAGTCTCAACAATCAAAGTTATTTCATTTTATCTCGAACTACAATCATTCATTTTTAAATATGACACCCAAAGAGCAGTTTATTTTTATTATGAAAAATCAGGATCCAGCCAACACAAGTGTTATTTGCAAGTTAGTTTTCTATTATAATGAATAGATTGTAGTAGTAACATAAATGTATTTCTATATATGTATGTAGCACTATAATCATTAATTGTTTGTTGACATTGCAACATTTTTATGTTATGTTGTGCACTCTGTTCCCATATGGTAAGGTTTAAATGCAATATATTTTATCTTATCTTATCTTATCTTATCTTATCTTATCTTATCTTCGTGGTTGCTGGACGCGCTCAACATCGCTAATGAACATATTATTGTTAAAGAACTGGCTATGACTATAATGGTGTTAGATAGATGGGCTCCTTTACTTAAGGGACATCACTTTGTGATTCAAACAGATAACACCGCAGCGTGCGCTATTATAAATGGAGGATCAACCAGAAACAATATAGCTTTGAAACTTTTAGATTGGCTTAGCTATTTATGTTTAAAGTACAATTTAACTGTAGAAGCTCAATACATTAAAGGCAGTGATACAGTTTTAGCCGATTCAATATATAGACTGCATGAACCAGGACAAATTAACACATTTGTAAGTACTGTATTGCTATTATTAGGCACACAGACCCCAGCCTATTTATGGCTCCCTTTACATATGTCTAAAACTTCTTTGTTCTCCATCCGTTATCAGGTGAAAGAATGGCAGCGTTTACATGCGACCTAGACAGAGAAGCCGAGTTTTGGATTAGCCATGCCTTAGGGTTATGCAACTCATAAAAGAGCCTATCTAAAGTTCTGCGAACTGCAAGGCTGCCAACAAGTGCCAGCAACTACTGACATGATTGTGCGATACATCGCATACCTAGTCCGCAGCAAGTCGTGTCCCAGTACATTAACATTATTCGAATTCTTCATGTTGACATAGACATTACTAATCCTCATTTAGATACGTTTAAAGTAAAAACTATTTTTAGAGGGGTTAAGTGTGTTAAAGGTCAATCCACCCATCAGAAACGGCATCTGGCTCTGGACGACCTTAAACTAATTAAAACTCATTTAGATTTCTCAACTACAGAAGATATCCAGATGTAGGCAGCTATCCTGACTGCTTTCTTTGGCTTGCTCCGAGTCAATAACATCGCGGGTGAATATAAACATTCAGGGGATAAATGTCTAAAACGTCAAGATCTCAGCATATTGCCATCTGGTTGTGTTCTTCGCGTCAATGCTTCCAAAACAATTCAGTTTTTAACGAGCGGGTCCACCCCATGGCGCTTCCTCCGCTTCCCGGCAATGTGTTAGGCAGGAAATTTAGCACTTTCTAGTCCCCTCTTCTCTTTTGTGGTAAATGGGAATCCTTACCATATGCTTACTCGAATGTTTCGTAATAGACTCAAGGACTTGTTGATCAAGGCGAGGCTTGATAGTGCCAATTACAATTACAGCACGCATTCCTTACGTCGAGGTGTGTG
>JAECMU010234089.1:0-15519 GCA_016106625.1 Dracogyra subfuscus | reverse complement strand
TTGACGTCATTCTTTGTAAGACACTAGCTACATTCTGTAATATTAAAAAAGCGTTTCTAAACTCCAGTTCATAAACAAGTAATCGAGTTTTATATTGTTGTCGCAAAACTTAAATGTATTTCCGTTTACTATACTAAAACAAATGATTTAAAAAATATGTTTATTGAAAATCTAGTCTGAAATACTCTAGTCGAGTTGGGCTTATATCACGTGACCTATATCTTTGGTCACTGACCAAAAATATAAAAATGTATCTAGTCATCATATCTTGACAATGAATACAGTGATTGCAGGATATATATATATATATTAAACTGTGCCCAGTGCAAAATATCTTGTACATTCAGTAACACTGGAATATTTATTGTCCTTTTACTGTTGATGTTGAAGTACACGTGTCTTTGAATGGGTGGGTGGGGCAGGAAATAAGTACTCCAGTAATATTTTGTACAATTTTTTTTCTTTTTTAAAAATAGAAATCTGTTATGGCAACAGGAGGTGTTTCAATGTCTAAGAAAGAGGTAAAGCAGCGCAGCAATTGGCAGAGGACAACCAGTTTCTCTGACCGAGATGATGTCCTCAGCCTAAGCAGTGTGCCCAATGAAGTCCGGATTAATAACTGGGTAATTAACTCTATACGCTTGTTCTGATTTGAGTGGTAGGGAATACTAAAGTAAGGTTTATGTCAAAATATTTTATTAGCAGGAACTGACTACTGATTAATTTTCTAATTTCAATCCCTGCAATTAAGAAAATGTCCACGGCAAAAAAAACATGCCATTGAAAAAAAAAAAAAAGACCTTAATAAAGTCCAAGGCAAAAAAGTGCTGTGGACAACTAACAACTTCACAGCAATCTCCACAACATTGCCAGTTGCCAGAGGCAATTGCAGGGGTTGAAATTCTAGTAAGTTACTGAAACCCAAAGGTTAGTTTTGGTTCAAATATTTGTGCTGTTAATTGCGAACATTGGCTTGGTTCTGGTTGTGTGTCTGTTAATGTTTCACATGGTATAACATCTGTGAAAGCTTCAAGAAACTCCCAGAATTTTTTGTTTTAGAACCAGTTCATATTTACTAAAACATGAAAATTAATACAGAGAATACATTCTTGTTGCTGCACATTGCTAAACAAAGTTCTATGTTATCATCAACAGCTAAGTGAAAGGTGCTAATTAATGTACGTCAGAACAGAATAATTTTTCATGTGTTGGTGTTGCTAAGCAACTGCATGTTATTAGTTAAGTTATTGTTTGCAATTGAATAACCTAAAATATCCATTCAGGTATTCAGATGTGAATTGGTTTTACAGGTATACAAAAAACGATTTGTGTTTCTAGTTTTTCGTATAAATTTATCACTTTATATATTTGATGTATTATTAGTTTATTATTTAATTTTTTTAAAATGGTTACAGTAAAACCAGTCTAAATTACGTCACTCTAAACCAGACCCTGAATAATCCAGAATACTGCCAAAACCAGCCAAGTTTCATGGACCCGTATATTTTCTCAATTCTGAATCACGACCCTCTAAACAGCAGATGCTGCCTCAATTGGATAAACATTAGATCCCAGTGTAATCTAGTTTTAACAGATTACACTGTATTATTTTTATTAAAATAAATGCAGTTATTGTATTACAAAATATATTGAGATATGAAGAGTGTTATTAGAAATATCAATTCAGCTAACATTCTGATGCAGGATTTTTCTGATTGGAAACCCACTACACAGTCACTTGATGGGAAGCGTAAGAAGAAGTCGAAAGGCAATCCGGAGAGAGAGCGGGAGCAGTCACTCTCGTTGGACTCCCCTCCACAGACGGAGAAGAAGCAGCATACCCCATCGACGTATCCAAGAACCCGTATCACTGCGACCACACCAACGTCACAGAGAGTGGCCTTGGAGAATCTTCGACAGCACATGACCTTCAGTGAATTTGATGATGTACGTGTGTTTGTTACAGTTGTTTGTTAGTTAATGTGTGCAGCCATTTGCAGCCTAGCTACTGCATGTATGCCTATAGTAAAAACACTTCTGATGAATACTATATGAACAGTTTGGAAAATGTGATAAAAAGTAGGGTGATTGTTTTTTTTATACATTTGTTGGAAAATAATTAGTAATGTATTTATTTATTTTTTAAATATTAATTTATACCTGCACCTTCAGTTTCCAGTTTTGTTACTTTTGCAAATGCATCATTTATGAAAGTAAATAATTTTATTTGGTTATGTTGAAAATCAAAATGTAGTTTATTATCTTTGTCTCTTCATTGTGTGCAGATATTATAGACACCTGTATGTACATGTAGTATGTGCTGTTGAATGCACATTTCGTTTCCTGTTGTGTTGAGGCAAGATACCTTATCAGATTTAATGTCATTTGCGATGTTTTGAATCTGTCGAATCCATTTTAAGAATATTGATTGGGATGAGGTGTAGACGGTTTATCTTTCTTTGAGAAATGACTTAATAATACTAAAAGAAATTTGACCTAAAATATACATTATGCTTTAAAGGGACACGCCCTAGTTGTTAACCATTACACCGTTGTTTTTCGCTATTAAGCCCATTTTTTCACGAATAAAATTGCACTTTGCATATCGTTTATTATTTAGAATATACATTTCCATTCACCTGAAATGTTTTTTGGTAATCCTGGTGACATTTGTAAGAGTAGCCCATGAAGTGGCGACAGTGAGTTTCTTCTCAATATATGTGTTGTCCTTAACCATATGTCTGATGCCATATAACCGTACATAAAATGTGTTGGAGTGCATCGTTAAATAAAACATTTCTTTCTTTCTTTCTTTTTTATAATTTTGTTTAAGAAGATTTTGTAAAGAACAAAGTTCTTTTCTCGACTTTCGTGACATGTGGTAACAACCTGAATGGCCATTCTCTACTTATTTCATGTCTATGATTGCCTGATGTTGTTATAAGTAGGTTAGTATATGTAAGCTTTTCAGTCATCAATAATATTTAATACAAACCTCCACAGTGAGCTGAATAATCATATTGAGACATGGATTATGTTATTTGACTCAAGTCTTCATTGATATTGCAGCAACTTGCTGCTGAGGGAGAACCGAACAATGAACGTGTTGTGAATACTGACCGCCTCAGGCGACCAAACTATAAGCATCCTGCCCCATCAGGGAGCATGGACGACCTACGGCCGAACCGGGAGGTGAGAGCCAACCACAATAACAACAGAGCTGAAACACCGGGGTCATATGGGGTAGGCAGGCCATTTCAGTTCTAGGACTTTAATTTTTGGGAAGAAAAAAAAACATGGTATAAGATACCGCATTAATAATGGGCTGTGGCATCTTCTGGCAGTGTTTTGTTTCTTAAATCTTTAGGTTTTTTGCATTACTGTTTGTAATAATAAAGGAAAAGAGTGATAGACTTCAGTGTTATTACCATGTTCTTTCTACATTTATTATTTGCTAAATTATTGCATGTTGATTGGAGATACATAGTTTTTGAAAATCACTAACCGGGAACATTTTCTTCAGTATTGCGTTGCAATTCGCTATGCAAGTTTCTGAGATTGCTACACAATTTTAAAACACTAAACAGTCGTTGCTAATCAATTTTCAACTGGCTAGAAATATCGCTCATCAAATTTTTTAAAAACCAAATCTTTCCCGACTAATTGAGGATGAATTGTTAAGCTGCATATAAGGTGTAAATAATGTATTTGTCAAGCTGGCTATGATTTTTCTGGTTTTATATTTATTTTTTAAAAACCTGTTTTTACTATTTCAGCCTGACAGTAACCAAATTGTTGGTCGACTGATGCAGATACGAGACTATATCAAGCAGGCCACAGGCATGATGGACAATCTACAAAAGTTTGGAGATCAGGTTCTTAACATAGCCACTTCAATTACAATTGTTATCAGTATAACTCGGAACATAGTAATCAAAATAATATGACTGAAATACAGTATGTTAAATTTTCAACTAAAGAATTCAAGTATTCCACAGACAGAAAACTGGAATTCTATTCAAGATCCCCAGCCCATTCAAATCTAAATGTTTATTATTCTAGTTTTTAAAAGTAAACAAGAACTAACATGTTACTGCCTTAAAAGTTATCTAATTTGTCCTGCAAAGGATATAGAATAGCTTAGGCTGTGGATATTTATAAATACTATACTGAAACTAACAATATATAATTATTATAAAGATTGTGTGCAGAAAATATGATCTTAAGTAAATCATAAATAATTCAAGTCAGTGTTATGTCACATGACCTGTATTTTTTGTCACTAACCAAACGCATAGAAATTTGATCGAATCATCGTATCTTGACTATATATATATTGATTGCAGGATAAATGTTCAGTTTGACGTAATTTTGAATAGCATTACATAAAAATAAACTGCTAAAAGTGCTAAAAAGATTGTTGTCTAAATGCTGGACAACTTTCAGTGTGAAGTTGCTATTGGAATAATTTTGTTTGATGACTGAATGCATACGTCAATTGTGGAATGTCACTAGTATGTTTGCTTAAATGTCAATAAACGTGTATTGACCTTGATTAATTTATATCTAATTTGCAAAGTTATCAAATTTCGAAAGTAGCTGATCTGAAAAATATCACACACTTTGATTACATTGGATATGCTAGCTAATATATGATAAATTAATATATTAAATCTTTTTCTGTATCAAAGGGAAATCTTTTTTTTTTTAATTAAGTAATTAAGTAAAAAGTTAATTTTGAAAATTTAACCTTATTGTAGAGTGATGACGAGAGAGCTGCTAAGTTAAAGCAAGTGATTACTTCGCTGAAACAGCAAGAACTAAACTGCCTGGAAAACCTACAGAAGCTCTGGGTTAGTTGCGTTTATCATTTTATTTTGTTGTTTTTAGCGTTCTTGTAAAGAAGACTTGGAAAAGTTGAAAAAGCTAGTAGACAATCTTAAAGACCAGGAACGTGGCTATATGAGTCTTCTTCAGGGTATGTTGGTAAGTATCGAGGTTAGATCATTTGCTTCCATTCAGGGACGTTTTGTTTTCAAAATATTGATTAGCTATATTTCTAGTCCATTGAAAATTGATTAGCAACTAGTACTGTTTAATGTTTTAAAATTGTGTAGCAATCTCTGAAACTTGTCGGGACATGATACTGAACAAAATATTCCCTGCTGTTATATTGCATTAAAATAGGGTCCTGTTACGATCATTCAGGTAGTTAGTATTAACCAGACTTGTTAAACTGTCAGTGGTACATATTATTTTACTTGTCTTTCCTCCTATAATTTCTTTAAGGTTACTAAATATTGTTTTTTGTTAGAATTCTTGCACGGAAAACATTGTAGGTTGCCTGATTTTTACAAAATAGTACATCTAATTACTGATGAACATTTCTAGTTGAAATCCTTAATTTAAAAAACATTATTGACATATTCTTGCTGTTATAAACATGACCAGAAAACAACAGAATGAATCATCAATATATTTACATTTTAAAAATGATTTTTTTTTTTGTAACAGTTTATTTGATTTCAGTAAGAATCACATAGGAGAGGTACTAGGTACTGAAAAATAAAATGTTAACTGCTATGTTTTATCTTTGAACTCATTTAGAAGGAATTCAGTGATGGTTAGCTTATTGTAACAGATAAGGTTTGTGGATAGATAGATAGCAAGATATGCATAAGTTCACAGAATGAATTAACGACACCCAAGCACAAAATACACCATGATTGTTAGGTGAAAAAAACACCAAGCAATATTTTAATAATAATTTATGTGTTTTCAGGCAATGCGCGATGAAGCGCTGATGAGAATGCCAAATGGCACTGGCTCTGCTCCTGTGCAAGATGACGACAAGCATGATTCTGATGATACGATCTCGGTGGATCTTGAAATTCATACCAATGCTTCAGAAACAACTGTGAGTCATATTTTTGTCTGATATTTTATTACAGTGGTCAAAATACTTCCGTCCAACCATTCTTTGTCATTCATCATCACCATGGGCTGGGAGATCTTTTAGTTTTCTGTCCCATCAGACATGCAATTATTTTTCTTTATCATCAAGTTTGGCCTGGCCGGTCTTAATTCGATCTGACAGAATTTGTAGTTTGCCAGACCGAATGTCCGGCAGGAATTTAAGCCAATTTCGTCCTCTGCAATACCATTTTGCGTATCAATTTATTTTTGTGAATTCATGTTATACCATGCAATAGTTTGTTGTCTTCAGTGTAGGAAAATCTGGTCTTGCATGCTAGTCAAATGTTTATAGATATCTAATATGTATTATACTCAAAAGGTGTGATATTTCCACAAATGGGTCAGCATATAAACAGGACTTTGATATTCCAGTCATGAGGCACTGATTGGACGAGAACTACCCTTTTAAAGAATGGGGGTTGGTGCTCTATCATGACACAATCAATTTCAATATTTACATTAGTCTCTCAATGTGTCGATTTTGCAGTTATGTCCATTTCTTCCAAATTTGAATTTTATTTACAGTTCCATCAATGAATTTCTATCTCGGTGTTTATTAAATACAATTAAATTAAAAGAAAAATATCAGTTTAAATATAAAAAATTGAGAACTAGATTGATTCTGAATGTTACCTTATAAAATACTTTTTTATCCACCAAATAAGTTTATGGTAGGCGAAACTTGTAATTCTTGTTTTAATTTTGTGTCACTATTTCAGGAAGAAAATACACTTAGCTCGTCTTCCCGTCCACGTATAGAGGACAAGCTTGGTGACACTGATGGGGAAGAAAGTGACTCCAATAGTTCAGAGGCTTCTGGGAACATGGACAACACCGTTATTCCTGGTCACTTGAAAAGGCACACTCACTGGGATATCGATAGGGATGTTGAGGTAGTTAGCAGTAAACCAAAATAAGAGATAATTATTCCAGTCTCTTTATGTGTCTGGATAATAATATATTTTTTTATTATCCATTGATCATGGTCATTTGTGTTTTTATGGATCATGGTTTTCAGTGTGGATTTACAATTCACAATAGTGTACCAGGCAGCAATTTCAGAAAAATATGGATATTTTTAACAAAAACAAAAAAAAGGTTATATGTTTAAGAGATCTTTGATCTACAATCAGTGATATTCAACAAATAAAGTAATTAAGATATACCATCTGTATACAGGCATTGGAAAGTGAAATGGTGAAATTAAATTTAACAAGGGAGATTAACAACATAGCTTTTTGTAACTATCCCTGTTGGTGACTAATTTATAAAGATTTGTTTCAGTTCTGTCAATAACACCAGATTTATTTTGATGCAACAATTTGTTTTGGTTTATGAAAAAAACATTCTGAAACTTATTTGTTTGGTAGGAGACTGCTGTTGTGGAGGTTAGCAACGAGAGAGAACAAATTGAGCAACTAAAGCACCAGGAGGAACTGCTAAAGATATTACTTGAGAAACAAGCCCAGGTGAGCAGAATTTCAATGTAGTTTCAATGTAGTATTTCTTCTATTGGGCCTGTTCCACAATTTAGCATGTGGGATAGTGTGAGAAGATGTTTTCATATACCCACAGAATAACATTTGATTTAAATCAAATATTCATAGGAAACAAATACAGCAGGTAGAAAATAAGTAGGGAATAACTGGTTACTGTTTTAAGATATCGACTTTATCCTATGAAGGTTAGAATGATGAATGCAGCAAGGTTCTGCCGACCTGCATTCGCCATTCGACCTGATATCTTAAGACTAACCAGTTATTTCTTTTATTCTGCAATCCTACAGGAATATTTGGAAAATCATTATTTATTCCAGTTTTGTGTACGCAAAGCGAGTATTGTCAACCTAGCAATGCTTTTACTGTATGACATCATACAAGATACAGGACGTCATTATTTGTAAGACTCTAGCTACATTCTGTCACATTAAAAAAGCATTTCTAAAGTCTTAATTCATAAATAAATATACAAGTTTAGTATTGTTACCGCAAAACTAAAAGTTATTTGTATTTACTGCATTTAAAATGTTTTACTTATGTCACATGACCTATAATTTTAGTCAGTGACCGAAAATACAGAGATTTATCTAGTCATCATATCATGCCAATGTACACAGTGATTACTGGATAAATAGTTTCTTCTGATCCACCCCTGGGAATGGATGTAGCCCAGTTATAAAGCTCTCACCTGATGCACGTTCCGTCTGATATCGATCCAGCTTTTTTCAAATTGACCGGTGCACCATGATTGATATATCAAATGCTTTGGGGTTCTGCATATAAAAGATTCCTTTCTACTAATGGAAAAATGTAATGGATTTCCTCTCTAAGACTGTATGTCAGAATGACCAAATGTTTGACATCCAATAACCGATTATTAATAAATCACGGTGCTTTAGTGGTGTCGTTAATCAAAAAAAAGTTTAACTTTTCCTCACCCAAGGACAGCTTTTAGTCATGAAACTTGTGAGTCATTGCATGTTTTTGTGGCATTCCTTGGCACCTAGAGAGCTCACCTCAGTTGTAATCAGTGGTTGGTTTGATTCCACTCTGTGGACCCATTAGTATCTATTCCAATGTTTTATGTGTTTTGTACGAGAAAAGGCATATAAATGATACAGAACTGCTAGTTAGAGGAGTAATGTGATAAAATCGTGCCTCTTGTCTGGACTAATTCTTACAACACCATTGACATGAATAGTAGTTATTAAAGTCTTGTTGATGTCATTTCTTAGTTTTCTAGGTTGAGGTAACGTTATTATGGTACAAGGTATGAATTGTTTAAATTCTGTCTTGTAATGTTTTAGCTGAAGGCTTTGCAAGAACGACAAGATGCCTTGCTGACTATGAAAGATAGTTGTGAAAAGCGATTAGCCATTGCTTCTACTAAACAACAAGAAGGTTTGTGCACTTTTTAGTAATTAGTACATTATTTCTTTATTTAAGCAAAATTATTAGTGTCCTTAAAGACCCAGTCCCACTGTGGCAAATAGTTTGGGGAATCAATACGAATAAAGAAAAATGGATTCGTCTGCGATTGGTGGCGATATTTTGTTAAAAATGTTGGCGTCCGCATTGGTTCTATAGCCCCAGTCCCATTGTGGCGATTTATGGCTGCGAACTAATACGATCCGTCATTCATTGTAAAGGTTCGAATTACTTCTTATTAGTTCACTGCCGATTTCTTATTAGATTGGCCACAACTGCAGGCCAATACGATTGTTGCGAATCCACAATAAACTGACACGAATGCACAACGATGAGATATGAACCAACAAGAATTGACATGAATTGACACTAATGCAGTACGAATAGACTTCAATTCGCAGGACCCCTGCGAATGTTTTGAACATTTCAAAACAATCGTATTGGCCTGCTTTGTGGCCGATCTAATATGAAAGTGGCAACGAACTAATAAGAAGTAATTCGAACCTTTACGATGATGCACAATGAATGCCGGTTCATATTAATTTCGCAGCCAAAAATCGTCACAATGGGACTGGGGCTTAAATACTACTTGTTACATATTTATTTGGGAACATCTGAACATCTGTGTAAAATGCTTTTGAACTGTCAAAGTTTTACACATGTGAATAAAAAACAAATGAGATGAGCATTAGTTTACATGTTCAAAATATATAAAGAATTTCAAATTATACACATCTCAGGGTTTTATTTCTGAAATTTGACTTGACTCCCATGGCTTTCAACTTGGGAATTTTTGTGTTCCCTTTCAAAATCTTGTTAAAAGCCACAAAAATATTGATTGTTGTTTATTCTTATCGAAAGCGATCAATGATTTAATAAAAAGCAATAGAAAAGAGCTTCAAGAATATTAAAAGGAAACAAATACAAATTGGGAAGTTTTAGCATTCATATTGGGATCTTTCTAAACTCCAGATTGGGAAAAAAACACGACATAGCCTTGGGGAATGGTGCCGATATTCGGAGTCTAGCAACATAGGTGATAAAACCCTGCATCTAGTAATCCCAAAAATCTTACTGTCTTAACGTATGCTTTGAAATTAAAAAAATCATTTAATATCTCACTGTAATCATTTAGCATGTTTTCATATTAATTACACTTTATTTGCTTAAAATACCAGCATCTACATATTCAGTGTGTTTCTGGTATCCCAATGTCTATCATAGTTCAACCTGGATTTTGACTACCTAATGTTTAGTTTTAATACATTTGACATTATTGGGAGCTAAAATCCAGTTGAGGCTACTATAAACATTAGGAAGACTGGAATCATATTTGGATGTATACAGACATTGATGTGTAATTATGTAGTTACGATCATATGAGACATGTTTATGTTATTTGTTTTCAGCAGCTGGAATAACTGCCCAGATTACTGCGGCAGTGGAAGAAGCAGGTGCCCAGGCAGCGGCATTGCGTCAGGACATCCCACCACTGAAGTCGAACATTGTGGGGTATCCAGAATCGGAGGATGATGAGCGTAACGGTGAACACGTACCCAAGGAACTAGCCGATTTGAGGCGGGATCTCAACATACTGAGAAATGAGTTGAAAACAGAGGTAAACTTCTACAAAGATAGAACTTTGCATTGAGAATATTTTTAAAAGAACTGAATGCATTTCTAAATATTATCGGTCTATTGGCAGCTACTAAAGGTTTAAAGATGTTTTGTTACCCATATGACAGAAGTGTGGTTGGGGGAGGGAATCTTTTCCAAAAATTGCTCTTTTTTTTTCCCCTAGATACATTTTGACGTCATAATTTGTGCTTCACTATAGGCTTTGACATCTTAGTTTCCATGGTGGCAGTCATGTCAACAACTAACTTATTTCATCAGCGATAAATAAGTCACAGCTATGACACAATGCTGTCGCTTGTTCTCAGCCTGCAAATTTGTTTTCAGTATCATTTGAAAATCTCCCATAAAATGATATAGATTGATAATGGGTAATAAACAGAATACCCAACTCACTTCTCTGCAATACTGTTTATCTTACACAGTTCGATGAATATTCTATAAATCTGTTCCAGCCAGTGGACGACACTAAGTACATCGAATGCCATGAGATAGTGCACATAATAGGGCAAAATATCCACCCGGTCCTCCCCATTAATATTTGTTAGAATTAGTTAGAATTAGTGTAAGTTTAGGGTTAGGGTTAGGGTTAGCTATATACAATACCTTTTTAAACATTTTGGTCTCTAAAAGCAACATAATATTTATATTTCGTCATCCAGTATCACTACATTTTCAGTTTGAAAAATTAGACATTTTGACTATTCTGTGTAAATTTTCCTCCAATACGGTGCTTTTGTTGGTGCTTTTGGTAGAAATATAGCACAAAAGACAAATGTTCGTTTTATTCCGTAAACACTCGGTTCATTCCGTCAAAATACACGCTATGAGATTTAAAAGTATTAAAATGCAGTCTCACTTGTTGATCCACTGCGTGGCCGAGTGGATACAGTGCTCGGCTACAGTCCTGATGGTCTGGTAGTTCGAATCCAGACAACAGCACTTGAATTCTAGTATATCCCAAATTGGGGGGTACCGGGCGGATAGCTTTCCGTTGCAAATATCATAAGTAAGATACTTTTGTTTTAAACTGCTGACGTATCATCATGCAACTAATCTGGTCTTAACATTTATGCACTGATCATCTGTCTTACTTATGCAGTTTGTATTGCCATCTTTTGTTTGTTTGCTGTTGTTTTGAGTTTTATTTTCCCTTGCCAACCGATGCCTCATGACTGGTACATCAAAGATTGTGCTGTGTACAGTCCTCTCTGTGGAAACTAACCACCTTGGTGGATCCATTCAACTGATATTTTTTTTTCTCGTTCCAACTCCTGTCTCTTGGAAAGAGCATATAAAAGATCCCTTGCTGCATTAGAAAAAAAAAGGTAGCAGGTTTCCTCTGATGGCTGTGTCAGAATTACCAAATGTTTGACATGCAATAGCCGATGCTCTTTGTGTTGTCATTACATAAAAAACAAACTTTAATTCTGTGGGAACTGGACACAAAAATCCGTGTTTTCTTGGTAAAAGTAATTTAGATAGCAGCAGTGTGTTTCCTCTCTTTCTCTCAATCAAGTGTCAAAATAACAATATGTTAGATGCCCATTAGTCATAGTTGTAAACATTGCTGAGGTGTCATTAAACAAATAGTCCTTTTCTTTCATGAATTTTGTAATATTTAAATCCCTATAATTATAAATGTTATGTTCTTGAAGCTTAAAGCATATCATCATTGTTTGCAGCTGTGTTTTATTTTTGTTTGTTTTTTATGTATTTTCCAGACAAGTAATCTCAACAATACAGAGGTTGAAACGGCCACTCTGATCAGCAACAGACAACAGCTACAAGATAAGATGCGAGACTTGCAGGAGAAGAAACAGCAGATGGATATTCTGCTCGGACAGCTGCAAACTCTGAGAACCCGAGGACTGGACCAGATGGACTATGCTAACACGGGTAAATCTATGAGTAATGTCAGACTGAAGCATTTGCCACTTTTAATTGACAGATTGTATTTAAAAATGAGTAAATTAATATTATTCGAAATATTTTACAGTATATGAATTGCTCTAAGACTGTGGTGTATATATTTTCCAAAACTATTTTTGAACTAACAGTGACATGTACCCCATAAACTAGTAATTAACATCAAATTGATGTCAAGTACACTAAATTTACATATAATTTGGTTATCTGTTTTTTTTCTCCAATTCTTCTCTTCTTTTTTTTTCTTTTTTTTCTTTTTTTAAGGTACTGTTTACTGTCTGAACATGATGTAAATTAATTGTCACAGAGCTATTATTTTCTTTTAAGGCTTTATTTGATCCATTATTCTAAGGAATAATTAGATAATTTGCAAAGTATAGAACTTTTTACAGAGCTACATGAAACGCCAAAGCTTATCTGCTCCATTATAAGAAAAAACATGCAAACAATGTTTTGTTTTTTGTAGATGATGACAACACGAGTCCTACATCGTCTCAGATCAAAATCACTGATTCTCTGGGAGCATCGGCCGCTGCTGGAGATACTGCTGAGAACGCCCAGGAGATGCTTGACATGATGGATGCTCAGAACAAGCTGAGGTTAGTGTTCTCTATACTAATGAACAAATTAATAATACTAATAAACAAATTAATAGTATCTAATGTTTGTCTGGATCAAGTATTGAACATTTGTATTAATTATACAGAATTTAATACTTGGTGGGAACTGGATAAAAACCTTGTAATTTATGGTCAGTGTCTGACAAAATGTGTTGGATACCAGCTGTTATTTACATTGCTACAAAGGATAATAATAATAAAAAAAGTTACTAAACCTCATAATGATTTTTGTTTCCCTTCAGATAAATTGTATGTTTATCATCAACAATTTTAATGCATTAGTTTTATGTATTCGATTACAATAAGGTGGTAATTATAAAGCAATATAATATTCCTTTTAGGCAGTTTGAGGGATAGAATGTTGCGCAGGTTACTTTTTTGGTTGTTGTTTTTTAAATAGTTGTCCACGACAGGCATATTAATCGTTGTGGTTATGTACAATAGTAGTGGTATTTTACATGTCCTTGTCCTTTTGTTGAAATAACCATTAATTAGCTTTAGTTGAAAATACATGCTGAATATATTAAACAAATATTCTTTACCTTCTAGCCAGTTACATGATGTTCGTGATCGACTGAATAAACTGCGTGATTTGGTTCAGTATTACCAGACAACGAAAGGTGACAATTCTGAGATGGGTGAACAGGATGAACAGTCATCAGTTCCAGGTTACAGTGACTATGGAGAAGGGGAGTTAGCTCGAATGAGGTACAAACATGTTCTTGAAAGCTTAGTTTTGATGTGCTCATTAATGACAAATTAATTTTCAGTTTTTATGTAATGGTTAAATGGTTACAGATTTAAACAAATGTACAAAAACTTGTGTAGGTCTTCTCTATCTTATGTAGTTAACTTTGTTGCTTATCCGAAATAAACTCAACTAGATTTGTATTGATCAATGAAACTTTTAAGGCCCTGCCGTAGTGTCAGTACCCACAAACTTTGTATGGATATGGGTAGACATAGCAATTGCGGAAACAGTGGAAACGGTCCCATATAACCAAAACAAAATTAATTTTCAACTACATCATTTTCTTGGCTGTGATAACTATTTCATCCTGCTTTACAGTAACAGGCAACAAGGAAATAGTGATCGAGCAAAGTTGCACCAGGTACCAGTACAGGAAACTTTCACATTCCCTGGAATGCAGACGGCAAATATCTCTGCCCCAGAACAGTCGGATGAGGAAAATGCATCTGGTGGGGACTCGGATGAAGCATCAGTAGTGTCAAGTCTTGGGCCTTGGGGAGATGATCCAGAAATACAGGAGAAAGTCAGGTACAGTTGTTACAGCAGTCGTCAGTCTGAAAGTTTATCAAGATTAAAGTATGTCATATAAATTATTAGTCCCCTACCAGTCCAACAAGAGGGAACTGGCTGTCAGTCCATCTGTTCCATAGTTTTCCAATTTTTTTTTTTTTTTTTATCAAGTCTTACGATATTAACCTGACATTTTTTTAATAGCTTTATCATGTACTGTTACAGATCAAGTTTGATTTTCATGGCGATTTATCCATTTGTGACAGAGTTATGGCCCTTGAACTTTGTATATAGGTTTACAATATACTGTTACAGATTACATTTGTGATTTACCCACTTTTCACATAAGTATGGCCCTTGAATTTAGGAGATAATTTTTTTTATTACATACCTATTCAGTCTTACTGTTATCTTGATCGCACATATGTGCAGTCTGGACCGGAACTTTTAAATGAGGAATTCCCTTTTTACTGATATCATATATGATCTACAAATTATGTCACTTCGTATTTGAAACATTAAACAAGGCTGCCGCAGAGTAAGATTCTTAACATTAAGTAAATCTATGAAAGGATTTTTGATCATAGATTTAACAAAGTGTTGTTATGATGTTAAATTAAAAACCGTTTTTGTAAAATATAAAAGAAAGAAAGAAAGAAATGTTTTATTTAACGACGCACTGAACACATTTTATTTACGGTTATATGGCGTCAGACATATGGTTAAGGACCACACAGATATTGAGAGAGGAAACCTGCTGTCGCCACTTCATGGGCTACTCTTCCGATTAGCAGCAAGGGATCTTTTATATGCACCATCCCACGGACAGGATAGCACATACCACGGCCTTTGATGTACCAGTCGTGGTGCACTGGCTGTGATGAGAAATAGCCCAATGGGCCCACCGACGGGGATCGATCCCAGACCGACCATGCATAGAGCGAGCGCTGTACCACTGGGCTACGTCTCGCCCAAATATAAAAAAGACATGTAATAAATACAGAACTTCACATATGTTGTTTTCGTTTCCCTATTTATTGCACTCGTTTATTTTGACCACTGTTTAGTCTTTGTGGTATATATATTTTTGCACAAAATAAACTTGTGCAAAAAATAGAAACCGAAAACAATGTATGGGAAGTTCTGTATATGTATTCCTTTAGCAGCACTC
>JAECMU010234034.1:0-14004 GCA_016106625.1 Dracogyra subfuscus | reverse complement strand
AGCCCGGTGGGCTACCACTGAAAAATCTTAAGGTCACGACCTGTATTAGATGACAAACATTTGGTAATTTTGACATATACCATGTTTCTTCTAATAAGTGCCCGGGCTGTAACACTTTGCAACAAAATAAATGCCCGACCTCTAATCAACACTGTGTAAGATGGCTAAAAACTGATTACTCCCTGGCATAATTAAAACCCACAAAAAGATTATCAAAAATGACTGGTCCTGTTTTATCACTCCGGTCTCAAAAAATGAAGGCTGGGTTTCCAATAAGTGATGGTTTTGAAATGATTGGGCACTTGGAGGAAATACAGGTGTCTTAGAGATGAAACCCAATACATTTTTCCATTAGTACCAAAGGATATTTTATATGTACCAAAATAACACATACCACGGCCTTTGATATACCAGTTCTGGTGCACTGGTTGGAAAGAAAACAAACTACAAACACGTGAATCACTAAAACCAGTTTTAATAAAAAATATTACATTTAACAGTGCAACCCAACCAGCTGTACACTAACACATGCAGGTTTACGGTTGTGATATACCTATTCTGTACATTCACAAAACTTGTTTTTCTTATCAGATATACAAAATACAGCCAGCACTTTTCAAATATTTCGAAGCAATAAATAGAACTAATATGGGTCACTGTTGAAAAAAAAAAACCCAAACTCTTGTTTAATGTTGAAGAAATATTCATAAAACCTACACCCATCCCTGAAATAAAACATACATGTATATATTCGGACTTTCTAAAATATGTATCTTTAGAGATGTATAGACAAGACATGAAAAGAAAGACAAATGGATCTACCCTGCGCCATAGATGAAGTCATAAATGTGAAGAAGAAAAGTATTTTTAGGTAACAATTATTTTGTCTTTAACCAAATTATGCACATGATTTTGATCACAAACCACCAAAACTAATTTAAACTGATTTTACTTAAATAACAATGTTGAGCTGACTTCAAAGTCTGGAATTTCTGTGGAGAAAACGATTTTTCTTCAGCAAGTGATCTCGTATTCTGAAGGTAAATCTAAAATTCAGTGTTTTTTTGCAGAAGAGGAAATGAATTTATTGCCAATAACTCTTTACAATTTGGCAATGTCACTACCTAGGTGACTAGTGCAAAGTTTATGGATTGTCATACTTCATTCACACATGGATAGACTAGTCTAGTATAACAGTATGATCTGTTTCTGATCGAAGCTAAAAGAGACACACACACACACATTAACAACATTAAAGTGCTTGCAGAGTACTTTTGTCTTCTAATCAGAATTTATTTGTTGAATACTTTTATCTTCATCACACTCAATGTGTACTTCTGCTTCCATATAAAATATATTTCTAAAACATTGTATAATAGCGGGATTTGAACCTACTGCACCAGCAGGCAAGGCATGGTTGAGAAGTAGTGTAAAGTCTTACGTTGTTGCCAGTGAATGATTGCAAAATGAGAAAATAATGTTTTTGGTGTACACTTGGAAGTGGGGAAGAAGTAGGAGAAGACCACTCTTTGTAGACTTGTGAAAGTTTTGGTAACTGACCATCCACTTAACAAATGAGTAAATTGGAACTTTGTGCAAAGTGAACTTCCATCAGATATTCGTCATTGAAAAATGTCAGAGTGAAGAAAATAACTTTTCAAAATGTTGACAAGGGGAAATAATCCGCAAAATAAATTGTGAAGGAATATCCCTGAACATGATTACACGTCTCAAACGACATTTATAATACAGTTAATTCTTATCATGATTGTAATTTTATCTAGTAAATTGAAATGGTAAAGTTGGAAAAAAATAGAAGTATGTTTGTTTGTGCTCCTACAAAAATTTAATATGTATATATAATTATAAAAGTCCCCATGACAAGTATAAATATAATTACAATAGTCCCACCAGGCAAGAAAACATGATTTTGATAATGCAAAAACACATAATTACAATAGTCCCACAAAGTAAGACCAGATAATTACAAAAGTCCCACCAGATAAAAAAAAACAGAATTGCATTAGTCCTACCAGGTAACAACATCACAATAGTCTCACTAGGGTAAGAAAACTATTTACTCCCACCAGGTAAAAAGACATCATTGCAATAGTCCCACCAATTAAGGGCACATAATTACAATTATACCAAAGTTAATAAAACTATACAAGCACGAGTCTCAGCGAGTTTCATTTCTTGTGTTGTGTGAACCTGCCACAGTTGGTCGGGCCACGTGCGGCACACACAAATTACAGCACAATACACACCTTGATTCCACTCATTCTTAAGTAAAGGACAAAACACGAAAGGGAAAAAAAAAGGTCCACAATGGAGGCACACATCAAGAAGAAGAAAACAGTTGTGTTGCAAAAATTCCATCATGGCATCGTGGGGGGGGTGGGGGGGGGAATGTGTGCTGGAGGCACTATAATTATTATATTTTATGTCTGGTGGTTACAACATCTCCCCACCCCCATTTCATATACTTGCTTTAAATCAAATTTATTTTGTACGTTCTAGCCATATGAAAATTATTGCCTCAACCACCCCTCCCCATCTAATGTGATCAATTCTGAAACGGTTTTGGCGAATTCCCCCAATTTTTAGAATTGTGAGATTATTACTAGCTCCAATACTTGATAAACATTATATATGAAAACTAGAGAATTTAACATTCCATATAAAACCAGATTTCATTCAACCAGAAAAATACACATACTGAATCATCCTCTGAAACCGAATTAGATATTTCCTCTCTTTCTACTGAATGTAAAATTACTATTTTAAAACTGACCGATTTCTATATACAAAACTGAAATATCATTTTAAATAATTTACCACTGAGATGACTGAAATATGTACAGAATATCAGGTGCTTCAGACAAGAAGGATGTATAAATATGCAGTACAAAAATCACAATGTTTATCTTCTTCACAGACAAAAAAAGTGCAGCATCAGCATTCGCAGCACTGCAACACCACACCTGTTAAAATTACAACTGGCGCAGTACAACAATTACATTGATAATGTCATAAAGTGAAATGTCCGCTGTGCTATCTGGTGAAGACGGGGTTAATCACTGAACAAACTGGTGGTGACTGGTATTGGGTTTCTCTCCGCTGTCTCTGGGGCTGTAGTATCTCCTGTGTGAGGTTCACTTCTTGCTCCGTGAGCGGATGTCCATGGTGGTCTGCAGGATCTGGCCCAGCTCCATCAAGTGCATCTGTTTGTTTCCTGTGGCAGCAGCAGCGGAGGAATGGCGGCCAGCATACCTGAAAACATAACGTCCCAAAATTATTTTAAAAACATTTAAATCGCTCGGTTAACGTAAAAGATGTTTTGCATATTACAGATTTTGTTTACAGTTACTTACACAATGAATGAATGTCGTTACTTAAAAAAACAGTTTTGAAAAATCCATCATGTTTTTGATTATCCTGTTTGTAGTAGTTTGAAATTAATTTTAATTGATAACAAAATAAAATGGAAGGCACCTTGAAAATTGGAGGCAGCAGCTTTAACAACATGTAAGTACATTTTATACTATGGCTATTTGGTGTCACTTAGTCAAGACAGGATAGAGGAAGCCTGGACAGTAAAATCATCAAGGGGATTGATCCCCCAACCCACAACACCTAAGGAGCCCGTGCTACCACTGAGCTGCATTCAGCCTCCCAAGCTAAACAAAGTCCCAACACCGAATTTAGAAAATAACTGCATGTGTTCATTTACAGTCGTTATAAAAAATCTTAAGTTATTTCCACTCCTTTTATCCAAACATTTTATAACTACATGACTGTTGAGAATAGCATGTACTCCCAAATACCCTCCCGTGTCAAAGAGCTGTTTACGACTCACTCGATCTCTCCGTCTCTGCAGACGTGAGAATATTATTTACCCCCAAACCCCCTCCTGTGTCAAAGAGCTGTTTATGACTCACTCAATCTCGATGTCTTTGTTGAGTTTGCTGAGGATGGTTTTCACGCGGGCCTGCACGTACATCCAGGCACCCATGTTCTTGTGTTCCTCCTGTGCCCACATCAGTGACGCCTTCGGGTACTTCTCAATCTCGGCCTTCACCAAGTCAAACGGGAACGGTGTGATCTGTAACAAAGAAACAGTGTTTACTTACAAGAGTACCAGTGACCTACATGATACGGCTGTTATTTGTATCACAGTGACCTAGTAATTGTATCTGACATACAACCATCCCAAGTTGTTCCTACAAGTGAGGTTTGATGGTCCTGTATGCATCTGTATGCAAGATAGGTTCCAGACAAAGATTTACTGTTGAAAAGTAGGTCACAGTGACCTAGTAATAGTAAGCAACACACTGCCATCCCAAGTTGTTCCTACATGTGAGGTTTGATGGTCCTATATGCAAAATATGGTCCGGACAAGAAATACGACCCATGATAGATGGGCTTATAAAAATACAGTGTTTACTTATTCGTCAAGTGTCCCGTTTAAATATTACAACAAAAACAGTGTTTCACTATTTTGTCAAAGTGTTCAATTTTAAAACAAAAACAGTGGTTTACTTACTTGTCAATTGTTCTGTTTATATCATACAACAAAAAGCCAGTTTTCCTTTGTTATTAAATGTCCTATTTAAGCAAGATGGCAAAAACGTAAATCTCTAGATGGAATTGGTGTTAACTGAAAAGAATAGAAGCTGAATTCACAACATTACTTGTTGAATTACAACTTTACATCAAAACATTATCTGATAAACTCACATTACCTGTTGAGTCACATCTGATAAATTCTCATTTTACCATGACTTTGTAAAATACTTGATTCTGATTGGCCAGTTACCTTAAATCCTAGGTGATTAACCACGGATAACCATCTAAGATTTAATTAAGACCGCTTTACTGACGTATGAATACAACACAGTATTTACAAACATGTCAGCCAAACAAAGGGGCACCTTTCACATTGATACGCTTCAGGAAGTTTTTAATATAAATCCAGACTGGTTTTAAGACCAAATGCATGTAGAGTTGCCAAAACAATAAAATAATGAGAGTACATTTAAGTACAAAAACCGCAGTTTTAACAAGAAATGTCAAAATATCTCTATAATATTGTAGCCTAGTTATAGCAGACAATATAATTTTGTTACGATTGACGACAGTCACTTTTCGCAACATTGTTTTGGCTTCATACACAGTAAATAAAACATATCCAACGGTAAGTTATCGATATATTTGACAAAAGGTACTTCAGGGTTTCTAGATTCTGGTAGCCCCACTCCCATGGCTAGTGATATTTAGCGTTAGGCTAGTAAATAACCATTATTGCCATGCCCAATGGCTAGCGATATTTTTTAGGCCCAACATTGCAGTTAAGTCTATTTTGTAAATATGAATATCCTGCCTCCACCCCACCTTCAAATGTTATGTGTTTTTAAGCTCCATCTAACATATCTGATTATATTACTATTATTTAGTAAAACTGTACTAACTTAAAGTAAACTAGGGCTAGTGAATTGTTAAACCTGACTAGTTAATTTTAGAAAGCATTGATCCCATGGCTAGTGTATTTTATGCAAATTCTAGAAGCCCTGTACTTTTTATTTCTTTCATATTTGTCAGCTAACCACTTTTTTTTGTATTCTAATGTGTTGAGTGTGTCGTTAAATAAATAAAATTAAAAAAAATTATTTCATATTTGGAAAGTTAAAATTAATATTTTCTACAGAATTATGAAAACTTAAAAACTACCAACCTGTAAACAGCATTGTCTGCTTGTTTTTTGAAATTCTACAGGGGTCAAGGTTAGTAGAAAGCTGATGTATTACATATAACTCAAATCACTAAAATCTATGACAGGTTCTTTTAGCACCCTTGTACACAATAAATAAAACATATTCAGTAGTAATTTTGTATGTGTTATATTTGACAAAATATAGACAGGCCCCGGGACAGACATGCTAAGAAATTATGAGCTATATTAGAATGTAAAAATTATCGGCACTTGCGCTCGCATCTTTTACAACTTAGACTCAATATTTTGTCCAGAATTATGAAAAATAGTAAACAGTGTTGTCTGCTTGTTAAATAATTTTGACAGAAGTCAAGGTGAGTAGACCAGTTGCTATTATAATGTGGTGAAGCATTGTAAAATATAGCTAATTTTGAATCTGAATGACGTCAGTATTACAATTAATGTTAAAAAATCAACAGAAATGTAACATAAATTTGTTTAAACCTTTTAAATATTTAAATTGATCTATACCTTTTTCAATCCTTTGAATATCTCACAAAATATAAGGGCTGGGATGTCTGGATATCTTCAAATTGAGGACAGTAATGTGGTTAATTATTTTCAGAATTAAAACTGCATTAAATATTGCAGCTTGGTCGACTTCTGAGAGGGGTGTGGGGGTGATTTATAAATTTTAAAGAAAGGTGTTATTTATTCTTGTTTATGAATTTTCCTTTACATCTGTTAATAAAATAGACAAGATTAAATATTGTAAGTATTTATTATGGGTTTTTTATATTGTCAACAGGTGTTGACATTACAACATTATCCACATAAACAAAGTGGAACTATCCTGCCTGTTCACTCCTATTCCCTCCACGTATTAAAATTAGTTCCAACTTTGAATAAGTTTTAATCATTGTAGAATGGAGATAAACATACTCTGATTTCATTTTCCAGGTAGGTCATCGTGGATTTAACACCACTAAATATTACATGTAAAACCTCACGCTAATGCGTTTGGTTTTAGACGACATTTAGAGGTGTTAAATCCACGATAACCTACCTCGAAAATGAAATCAGAATACCGTATACTGCCGTGTATTAGCCGACTTTTGAAGACTAGAAACACTTTCCAAAAGAAGAGGGTCGGCTTATACATGGAGGCAACAAATTGGAGCATAAATTCAGATCGAAAATACTCCCGACCATGACATATTTTGATCAGACCCCTATAGCCTTTCACAGATTATGTATGTTTATCTCCTCATTATCTGATGAAACACATTATCTAAAGAATTCACATTACCTGATGAATTCAAAATATCTGATGAATTCAAATTACCTGTTGCATTCACAATATCTGATGAATTCATATTATCTGATGAATATCTGTTGTCCATTTAATTTGTACAATGTTACCTGTTCGACTCACAAACATTATGTGTTCAATTTGCAATGTTACCTGCTCAATTCTCGAAATGGCAATCTTGTCCACGACGCGTTTCTGTTCTCGCTCCTTCACTAGTTCGTAGTAGAGTTTTCCCGTGCATAGGATCAGCTTTCTCACGTCATCTGCGTTTTCTGATGCCTCACCAGACTCTGCTATCAGACGCTTAAACATCGTTCCTTCGTTCATTTCGTCAAAACTCGACCGCGCTTCAGGCAGACGCAGCAAACTCTTGGGAGTCATCACGATAAGCTGCAATGTCAGTATAGACGTAACGGACATGGTACATACAGAATACTATACAAATTTGTGCTAAATATAATTTTTACGAAATTAGTGAACTTCCCATGTTATAATATGACCAAAAGAACTTCACAAATTTTGCAAAACGATTGTGGTATTTTGTTTATTAAACACCATCAAATAATGTAAAAACCAACAACTACTTCCAACATTACTGAACAAGACATGCGAATGTACACAACTAACACAAATAAAAAGATAGCTTCACTTACTGAAATGAAGTCACTGAAAAATACAAAATATGTATGACACACTCAAATGTTCACCAGGTGAGTAATAAAGATGAAACCAGCATATAAGACAGAGTGATATTGGCACGTGTTAAAGGGAGGGTCAACTCAAATATGAGCCTGATGTATTGGCCAGGCCATCAACACATACAGACACTTTATGAAATGAAAAACGCATAATTTTAGAGTTAATAAAAAAACAGTGATTATTTCTGCTAACTGGGAGCAGCCATTCCCCCTACCCCTCAAGTGCGTCCGAAATGCTCTTTTCTTTCATTACGTACAGAAACAGTGGTACACAGTGCACACACACACACACAAAAAGAAAAGAAAAATAGATTTAGAAAATAAAATTCTTGCTTGGGGCAAAGTGACATAGGAACCGACCAACTCTATTATGCAGTATAAAACAAAGGCAGTAATTTACAACAAGGTGTTTCGCTTTTATCAACCTGACTTGTAAAACAATATAAATTACTTGATAATATAATAAACAATTCCAGGAAATATATTTCAATTTGCATTAATAGAATGAAATAGGGTTCTAATAATTTTCTCTTAAAAATCCAAAGAAAAAATGCATATTATTAGGCCTGTTTACAACGGAGTAAAAACGACCATTCACGATACCCAAGTGATAATTTTCTTTGCTTTGGGACTATGTAATTGGTAAGTTTTGTGATTTTAGATGAGAGTCTAGTTAATGAAGGGTTTTGCAGAATTATTTACAGTAATAAAGCAGACTAGCTGATAATGTTCATTAACATTTTAGAGGTGATCTGAATAAAATATGCACATATTTGTTTTGTCTAGACACCTTGACTGGTGACCGTCCAAAATAAACACCTGTCAATCAGGAACTACAGGTACAGGCCATGGAAAGAAAAGAAAATACTCCAATAATCATTTCAGTATGTGGACAAAACTTAATATAGTTACTTCCGACACTTTGACAATGATGGTTTATTTTGTATTGAAAAATTAAATATACTTATTACAGAATACTGCGATGCATCTGCAAAAATCAAGTACGTTTTATTTCTTCAGCTCGCCAGAGGGTGTATTCACTGGGATGGTATAAAATGGCTGCACCTGTTACATATAACAGCCGTCACATTTAACCGTTTTATGCATTAACTATACGATTATACTTGTTGATAATGTGCATTATATATTGCTGAATATGCATACCAGACCAAATGCCTTAATTGTTCCTCCCTTTAACTAATACCAATGTAGGAGTGGGGTGGATGTAGCTCAGTGGTAGAGCACATGCTTGAGGTGCAACAGGTCACAGGATTGACCTCCCTCAGCCCACTTTGTTTCCTGTCCCAACCAGTATTCCATGACTGGTACCTTCAAGGCCATGATATACAATATGTACTGTCCTGTCTATGGTAATGGACTCTCTCTCTTTCTCAAGAGTCTAAACATCATTTGTTATACATCAAATACTCATAATTTAAAATGTGCCCAGAAGTCAGTAAGTAAATATTCCTTTACAAGAATATAAAACTTGACAGATAAGACTACATATTAAATTAATGGTATCAATGGATTAAACTGACTGATACCAGAATATAAAACTTGATAGATATAAAATACTTCATATTAAATCAACGGTATCAATGTATAAAACTGACCGATACCAGAAAATAAATCTTGATGGCTATCAAAATGCTACTTAATAACATCAACGTATGATGTATTAAATTAACAGGTATCAATGCATTAAACTGACAGATACCAGAATATCAAACTTGATGGATACCAAAATACTACATAATAATAATATAAAACTATGATGTGTTAAACTAATTGGTATCATTGTACGAAACTGACAGGCATCCGCATATAACACAATATGGATATTTAACCCGAGTCAATAGTTTTATGAATGATAGTGTAAAATGAGCTAGGTTTTGAGTAAAAACTTAACAAAGAGTCTAATATTAGCATGAATTGAACAGGCATTTTTTTTTAAAATAGTGTAAGAAACTACATTTTGAGTAATATGCTAAGGGACAGAAATACAGGATCACACGAGCACAAAGGGAAAGAGCGACTGCCACCAAAACCTGCAACCACAGCATCAGGAAGCTAGCCGAGTTCCCAGCAGTCAATCCCACTGTACAAACATTCACTTTGATATTATATGCTTGTGTTATCTAGACACTTTACTGCGCTGGATGTCAATTAGATTTGGGTATACATATTATATGCTTGTACTATCTAGACACTTTACTGCGCTGGACGTCAATTAGATTTGGGTATACATATTATATGCTTGTACTATCTAGACATTACCGCACTGGACGTCAATTAGATTTGGGTATACATATTATATGCTTGTACTATCTAGACATTACCGCACTGGACATCAATTAGATTTGGGTATACATATTATATGCTTGTACTATGTAGACACTTTACTGCACTGGATGTCAATTAGATTTGGGTATACATATTATATGCTTATACTATCTAGACACTTTACTGCGCTGGACGTCAATTAGATTTGGGTATACATATTATATGCTTGTACTATCTAGACACTTTACTGCGCTGGACGTCAATTAGATTTGGGTATACATATTATATGCTTGTGTTATTTAGACACTTTACTGCGTTGGACGTCAATTAGATTTGGGTATACGTATTATATGCTTACACTATCTAGACACTTTATTGTGCTGGACATCAGTTAAGCTTTGGGTATACATATTATATCAGGGCTCGCGCTGTCGTTCGCCAATTGCGAATATTAAAAAATATTTGCGAAAGAATTTTCAGTTTGGCGAATTTTTTTGCGAGAGACTTCTATTCTAACATTTGTAACAGATTCCGTGGATTGCTCCGCCTAGCTGATATATTTGGCGCCAATTGCAAGTCCACGTGATCAGTCTATTTTTCCCCCCCGTGATCGTCGTAAACAGAAAAAATAAAAATTAAAAAAACAAATCGGTGAAAAATATAAAACAATGTTTAAGACAAGTTACATTGTTAGTAATAACCAGTTAACCTGTGTTGTAATTATTATTAGTCACAGTAACTGAGTTGAAGCTTTCGTATAATAATAAAAGACTAGATGGAAAATCTAGGTCGCGAGGATTAGTTCATTTTTACATGGAGGGTAGGCTGAAGACATTATTTGAAAGATACCTAATATTTTATCATATTTAATCTTTATTAGCTATATTATCGTTAGAGTATACTAAATATAGTATACAAGTATTATTTGAAATGTATGCAGCCATCAAATTACGATTATTTTTGGTCTGTAACACTGGCATTTTACATCTCGCTATCCCTTTCAAAGAAATAAACAAAGATTTGTAATGAACGAGACAAATGTCCGGTTTGAAAATGATTATCGCATGCCTGTGTTTTGACAGCAATAAACACACAAAAGGTACTTTTATTTTATTTTTTTATTTTATTTTTTATTTTATTTTTGACTTCTACAGGGCGTCAGTCACATACACAAGAGTTTACCGAGGTGTACCGATAATTAATTACACCTTCGGCATAGACCGATGTGCTGCGCGATTAATCCCGGTTAATTACCATTGTTAACACTTCAAACAAATTAACCGCTAATCAGTGCACTGGGTTTCTGACTCTTACCTTGATTTCCAAAAGCGTATTTACTATTATTTATGAATAGAAAAAAACGTAATGAGAATAATTTTTTTTTTTTTTTTTTTTTGGTTTAAATATGTTCTAAAAATATTTGGCGAATATATATTGAAATTGGTGAAAGAATTTGCAGATTGGCGAATTTTTTGGCGAACATAAATTGTAACCCAGGGCTAGCCCTGTATATGCTTACACTATCTAGACAATTTACTGTGCTGGACATCAGTTAAGCTTTGGGTATACATATTATATGCTTGTATTATCTAGACACTTTACTGTGCTGGATGTCAATTAGATTTGGGTATACAATACCAAGTGTCCCCTTAGTTGTTTGCCTCAGTATATTTAATAAAGCCTCTGCTATTGTGAGCACTCACAGGTTTTCTGAATGGAAGGACAATCTGCCGTCTCATCGCGTGGAAGAAGTTGGCCGGTGTTGACAAGTTGCACACAATCCAGTTGGTTTCATGCAGCTGCTGAATTTCAAAATGTGGAGTCTCTGGCTAAAATACAAAATAAAAACAGATACCTGTTCTTTAGTGTCACAATCATGCAATGTATAACTAAACTGTTATTAAAGGTGCTATCTCAAAGATGGATAACGGCAGCTTCCTGCAAACATTAATTATCAACTTTTTCTTTAAAATGCAAACATTGTACCAATAAAAAATTACAAAAAGGTTTTGTTTTGTTTAATGACACCAGTAGAGCACATTGATTTTTTAATCCTCACCTATTGGATGTCAAACATATGATTCTGACACACAGTCTTAGAGAGGAAACTCAGTATCATCAACGTCCCTAACTGCCTTATGTTTCCAACTCGGTTCAGTTTTTCTCGTGCACTTTTCGTGCAATCAACATCCGATTTGTCTTTCATTTGTGAAGTTTTTCTTCACACGTACATTTTCATTAACAATAAAGTTGAGAAAAGTATGTATCTAAATACAAAACTTTACAAAGCCCTAAAATCATTAATGTTACTAAGTCGGTTTTGTTTATTCCTTAATAAATTTATCAATATCGAGTCCACTTGACTAGTAGAAATATGCTTTAAATGGAGCAAGATGAATTAACATTCGGTGCATGTCACATGACCTCAACAAGGCCAAATCATTTAATGTTCACAAATTTTAAGCTCCCTGTTGTTTTTAATTATTATATTTGATCTGCAAAAAGTATGCTACATTTTTGTATCTCTGCTATAGTGAATAGTAGACATAATCCATTCATAACCATTGTATAAATTGTGTGAATTAAATTGTTTTATATTTTACAAACTATTCACTGGTATGAACGTAATGCCTATCTGTATTGAAATCAAGTTTTAGCCATGGGTGTTAGTAAAAAGGTTATTTTTCAAAATACATGTGCCTGAACACGGTTAGAAACAACCAAGCTTTCCTGTTTACTGTATGGTGTTACACTTGTTTACTAGAGTGGATTCGTTTTATGTCCATGTTGTTGATTTTTTTTCCATTAACTGGACTATATTGTATTTCATGTACCATACCTAAAAATATAAAATATTATTTCCGTAAGTACCACATTCATGTTCTTGTTGACAGCAGTTTGGGATGTCAATGGTACATAGTAGAAAGGGATCTTTTGTATGCACTTTCCTCTGTCAGGCCTTTGATATACCAGTCGTGGTGCACTGGTTGGGACTAAAAAAAACCAATCAGGGAATTGGGCCACTAAGTGGTTTGATCCTATGATGCAATCACCCCAGGCGAGCACTCTACCGACTGAGCTAGATCCCACCCCTAAAACATTACAACTAAACAATTGATTTAATAGTAAAAAATAAAACCTTTAATATCTAGAAATAAAAATTCAGACCTCTCTGAAGTAGCCAGAAATGAAAAGGGAAGGAAGAAAATGTTTTATTTAATGACACACTCAACACATTTTATTTATGGTTATATGGCGTCAGACATATGGTTAAGGATCAGACAAATATTGAGAGAAAACCCGCTGTTGCCACTTCATGGGCTACTCTTTCTGATTAGCAACAAGTGATCTTTTATATGCACCATCCCATAGACAAAATAACACATATACCACGGCCTTTGACATACCAGTCGTGGTGCACCGAGAAATAGCCCAATGGGCTACCAACGGGGATCGATCTCAGACCAACTGCACATCGAGCGAGTACTTTACCACTGGACTACATCCCACCCCTATCAAAAGGGATTCAACTCATTACAATCTTGTAAAATAAAAATGGTAACTAATGGTAATAGGTAATAAACAAAATTTGGGTTAAAGTCCACTTAACTTGTTACCTTCTTATTTAGCTCTCCTTTTACCATGACCTATGAGCGAAACAAATCCATACTCTTTACGTAATGCAGATCACTTGAATACTTACTTTTGTCGTACAACGCTCTCTGCTAATTCATTCTTTCCTTCGTCAGTTAAATTATGGAATAATATTTATTTATTTTTTAAAAATGTTTTAACGACGCACTCAACACATTATAAATACGGTTATATCGGCGTCGGACATATGGTTATGTCGAGAAAAAAACCCAGTGGTTAGCTGACGGAAATCGATCCTAGACCAACCGCGCATCAGGCGGGCACTGTACCACTGTTGTTATGCTTATGGAATAATATGTCTTGTAACATCAAAAACTGTAATTCACTAACTAGTTTCAAAC
>JAECMU010234018.1:0-10205 GCA_016106625.1 Dracogyra subfuscus | reverse complement strand
TAACGTTGTCAATAGCTGATCCCTTCATTTCTCTTAATTTAACTTCACTCCGTATAGCTAAAACATTGTCCGTGCATATTTTGTATACAACTTTACAAACGTCGCCATTATCGTTTGTAGTTATGGCAAAATTGCTAGAAAACCACCACTTTTGGAAAGTTTTTTCACTAACTGTATCCTTTTTGCGTTTTTTCGCGTTAGGTCCTGACATTTTACAACTCAATCAGTAAATGTCCAGCTACGATGATGTTGCGTTTATTAAATACCCATAAACCGCTTTAATTTCCAAAACGCGTATGATTTTCCGCACGTAGCGAAATGATCAAAGGGAATGTGCAACAATGTTGCTAAATGTTTTAGAGATTTCAAAAGACAGTGCCAACTTTCTAATTGACCGCGATGTCTATTTCAAACAAATACATTATTACAATGTATATTTCTGACCCCTTCCTTTTATTTTTGTTTTTCATCCCAAAATAGTGATATTAGCCTAAATACGTCTTTTTAGATTTTCTGACGAACGATTACAGTTTCTGCACGAACGATCTGTCATTCGTGCCGATATTGGTTTTGCATAACCGACAGACGAACGACAAAATCGTTCGTGCCAAATGTTATGCCCTGATTTTATGCTCCAATTTGTTGCCTCCGTGTATAAGCCAACCCTCTTCTTTTGGAAAGTGTTTCTAGTCTTCAAAAGTCGGCTAATACACGGCAATATATGGTACATCAAGATTTACTCCTATGTACTCGTATTGTTCATGTTTGCAACAATGTCTCTTGGCACATGAATGTCAGTTGACTTTGAAGCGTGACATATATTACGCTGAGAGCCTTTCTCAGTTCAGCCAACGAACGTTCATCCTAATGTTCGCAAACTATTTGATTGGTGTCCGTCGAGCACAAACCAGTGTAGTGAACATTTTCTTTTCACTCGGTCTGGCTGAACTCAGCCCTTGGGATAGCCAATACGTCTTTCGGCCCTGAACTGGCATGTGTATTCAAATTGACATGCATTGTCGGTTTGTTTTTATTACTTTGGTTCAAACACACACTCATACGGTTTCGTGTAATTTCAAATCAATAAAAAAAAAAAACTTGACAGTGACATAAGTATGTTCAGACATGGTTGTTCGGGACATACACTATTTTAGTAAGTTTTATTAATATTTGCGCTAATTAATATATGCACTCAACAAAATAAATAAACTATTATCTATATACTTTACAGTTCTTGATATTACAATATACAGATATATTTATTTAGTGCATTTTTATTTTTATAAACATGTATAGCGTGTAATAATATGAGTAAGTCTTCCATACGAGTTCACTTGTGATTTTCATAAAAGTTCACTGCATTTTTCCCCATATGAGTAAGTTTTTCATACGAGTTCACCGCAAGCCTGTCCAATACTCAGGGCTTCTAGATTATGGTAGTGATATTCAGTGTTGGACTACTAAATTACTTTAAAAGCCTAACGGCTGGTGGAAAAACCCTTGTCAAATGCTGCATTTACATATTTCTTTTTAACATATGAGTATGCCCTCTCTTTACACCCCAATCTAAGGATTTTTAAGGTCAATCTTCCTATTTAGGTTACATATCTGATTATTACCATTAATAAAATTGTATTTATTTAAAGTAGGGCTAGTGAATTTTTAATCATGGCTAGTAGAGTTTTAAAATCACTGATCCCATGGCTAGTAGAATTCTATAAAATTCTAGAAGCCCTGAATACTGTACAGCAATTTGTGTATAGTTTTTAATGCAGAGTTAAACTTCAATATATTCCTCTAACTGGACGTCCATGGCTAGTGTTTTTGATGTTTGGGCTAGTGAGAAATGCTAAACATGCATGCATTGTTTACGGTTTGTCACAGGAAATAAGTCTAATGACGGAAGGAAGGCTCACCGTTATTCAGGATTTTTTTTTTTACATGCACCATTAAAATTCTGCATGCACCAAAAATAAGACATTCTGTTAACAGTGTTAATGACCGTGCGTGCGTCATGCAACTTTGTGTTTTTTTTTAATTTTATATATACGAAGCTATTCGGAATTCGGCAATACCTATATTTATTTATTAACAGTACCGGAACGTTATACATGTATAACTGCATTTATTACTGATTCTTGATCAAATTTGAAAATTTCACCCAACGTAAATGCCTTACAGAAATCCATAATGGGCCTGTTACAAAAACGTACGAATATTTGTGTTTTGTATTAAGCAAGTTATCAACTTTTTTTTAACTTGATAAGATCTGTTGGTATAATATAAATTAGCCTACAGAATTTGACGAGTTGCGATTGAAATAATCACTGGCCGACATGGAGTCAACTACGCAAGTAACGCACCTGCACGTTCACAATCATTTGATCAAGTGCCCTTATTTGAGATCGAAAATGTTCAAGGCAGTTACGGTACTTTGTATTGATCACAGATCTAGTGGAGTTCAATTTGTCAGTGACGACAACAACTGTTATGCGCGTGGATACCACAAAGTCGGTCTGGACAACCTTCCCTGATACCGTTCACGGATATACCCGAGATATTGCCGGCAATTTTCGCAAATATATTTCACGGAAATGACCGAAAGCAGAAAAACGCGCCATTGTTGTAAGTAGGAGCGGGCAGCATAGCCCAGTGGTACAGTGCCCGCCTGATGCGCGGTCGGTCTAGGATCGATCCCCATCAGCTAACCACTGGGTTTTTTTCTCGACATAATCATATGTCCGAAGCCGATATAACCGTACTTATAATGTGTTGAATGCGTCGTTAAACAAACAGAATTTTTTTTGTTGTTGTTGTAAGTAGGATTATGGGATACAATATGGATGCGCCCACAAAATAAAAGTTTTCGTTTTCATGTGGCGAACAGATTATGAAATGCACACGCAAAATTCAACAACTTGAGTCTGAATCTGGTAGACAACAGGATACTAGTATATGCAATACACAGTACTTGAAAAATATTAGCATGCACCCAGTTTTAAAAGTTACATGCACCGGTGCATGTACTAACACTGCATTTCGAGCCCTGCCGTTATTTTTGTTACATACAAGTTTGTTTTCCGTTCATAGGAGTTTCCATACGCATTCCTCACTTTTCTCACCCTTGTTTTGGCTATGTACACAATAAATATAGGGATGCAAAATATTCGTCCACCAAAAATTTGACAATTCATCCACTATAATTTTTATAGTTAATTTAGAACTTGGATGGAAGTTGGTAGCGGAATGGAGATAGTATTGTTTATTGGTTGGTTACATGTTGTGGCATTTTTTACATAAAGGACAAAATTTTAGTTTAGTTACTAGCTTTGTTTTCTAAATAGTATGTCAGAATTATAGGTGTAATTGAAAAGCAATTTGAATACCAACATATCAATAAAGCACTATAATGAACAGACAGACCATAACAAGTTGATAGTGCCACTAAAATTTAGTTTGTTTTATATACAAGTAGTTTACCACAAAACAAAAACAACTGACTATTTCAATGGCTAAGAGTAAGAAATATCATTTTAAATTTATTGGTTTAAATGTAATCAAGTGGACGAATTGTTCAAGGTAGGTGGAAGAATTGTATGATGGACGTACCGTCTGAAAAGCTAAATAATTCATGTATACTTAGGGGGCATTGCACCATCACGATTATAGCGTAGGGATAATGAAATCTTAACTTCACCTTACCCGTTCATTTTACAAAGTACTGAAACATATCAAGTATTTTCTGCTATGAGGTTTATTATGTCTAAACTAAAATGTCTTGCATTGATGTATAAATTGATGAATAAAAGTTATGGGGCTACCAATTTTACTGAGGACTACTAGATTATATAACGTGATAGCCCAAGTTGAAAGGATATGCCAGTCCAGAAATTAAGTCTTAATTATTGAATGTCTGCCCAAATTGGTTCATGGGGAATTTTAAAGATGATAAGCGTGTTTAAATTTTATCGAAAATAATGTAAGGAAATACAAAACAAATTGTATCTGTCTTTTGATATTATGAAGTGTGAAAACAGGCTTCTAAACATTGTGAGAACAATTGTATTGTTAGCACATTACTCACACAAACCTATTTTTGAATAACTTTTTTTTCTTCAGCATATTAAATTTAAGGAATTATTTGCATGAAGATAACTCTTATTAAAGGTTACGTAAAATGGCAATAGGTAACCTACATTTATTTTTTAGTAAATCATAAGTTGGATACTCAAATTGTCAATTCTAAGATGTCTTGAAAATCAAATATATAATATATTATGAGAATTTTTATTATTAGTTATCATGAACTTGTATTTTCATTTGACTCTTTATAATTTTAGATCATCAACAAACAAGCAGTTCAGATTTCAAGATGTCCCTTCAGCCGCACAAGAAAAAAGTGTGTTATTACTATGACGGGGACATTGGGAACTATTACTATGGACAGGGCCACCCTATGAAGCCACACAGAATACGAATGACACACAACCTTATCCTTAACTATGGTTTATACAGGAAGATGGAGATCTATCGACCTCATAAAGCCACAGCTGAAGAAATGACCAAGTTTCACAGTGATGACTATATCAAGTTTCTTCGAAGTATTCGCCCAGACAATATGTCCGAATACAACAAGCAGATGCAGAGATTTAATGTTGGAGAGGATTGTCCAGTCTTTGATGGAATGTACGAGTTCTGTCAGCTCTCAACAGGTGGTTCAGTAGCAGGAGCTGTCAAGTTGAACAAACAAGCAGCTGATATTGCTGTTAACTGGGCTGGAGGACTTCATCATGCCAAGAAATCAGAGGCTTCTGGATTCTGCTATGTGAATGACATTGTCCTGGCCATCTTGGAGCTTCTCAAGTATCATCAACGAGTCCTGTATGTTGATATTGACATTCACCATGGTGATGGTGTGGAGGAGGCTTTCTACACCACGGATCGGGTCATGACTGTATCCTTCCACAAGTATGGAGAGTACTTCCCTGGCACTGGTGATCTACGAGACATAGGTGCTGGCAAAGGTAAATACTACGCTGTAAATTTTCCACTACGCGATGGCATTGATGATGAATCATTTGAGCAGATCTTTAAACCTGTTGTGACAAAGGTAATGGAGACATACCAGCCTAGTGCTATTGTTCTACAGTGTGGAGCTGACTCTCTATCTGGAGATAGACTAGGCTGCTTTAATATCACACTGAAGGGTCATGGAAAGTGTGTGGACTATATGAAGAAATGGAATCTTCCCATACTACTTTTAGGTGGTGGAGGGTATACAATTAGAAATGTTGCTCGCTGCTGGGCATTTGAAACATCTGCAGCTCTTGGTGTTGACATTGCAAATGAATTGCCATACAATGATTATTTTGAATATTACGGGCCAGACTTCAAGCTTCATATCAGTCCATCAAACATGGCTAATCAGAATACTACAGAATACCTTGATAAAATCAAAACAAGACTGTTTGAAAATCTGAGAATGCTGCCACATGCCCCTGGAGTACAGATGCAAGCAATTCCTGAAGATGCTATTCCTGATGATAGTGAGGAGGATGACAAAGAGAATCCAGATGAACGGAATTCCATGAGGGCAACTGACAAGAGAATAGCATGCGATGAAGAATTCTCTGATAGTGAAGATGAGGGTGACGGTCAAGGTCAAGGTGGTGGCCGCACTGACAAACTGAACTATAAACCTAGATCAAAAAGACCACGCACCGATGAAGAAAAAAAGGAGGCAGAAAAGGCTGCTGAAACTAAAGAAGTTAAGAAGGATCCAGAAACAAAGGAAGAAACAAAGCCAGCTGTGGAAAAGCCAGAAGAGAAGACTGAAGAAAAGAAAACTGAAGCTGCTAAACCAGTGGAAACTCCAGCAAGTGAAACAAAAGAATCCTCAGGTGCTCAGGAACCTCCGAAACAAGATCATTAACTTACATTATTATTAATACTGATGTATTTATAGGCTGGGTACATCTAGTGTTAGTGTATTGTATTTGATTTTATTTCATGTGCAGCTGATGACATGTAAATTCGTTTTAATAGAATTGATTAAAATGAAATTGATTGGCATCATTCTTGTAGGTCCTTGGGATCAAGAATAGCAGTATGGAACAGTTTGTCAGTACATGTACAGGGCTTTAGATTGCACCAAAGATACAGTAATAAACACTGCCTAAAATAATTATACTGAAATGAAATACAAACATGCTGGCCTCAACACATTTCACCTCAAAACTTCTGCAAAAGTAAGCTTTAATTAGATTAAATCACTTTAAATGCATGTCTGAATATCGACCACTTTTCAGCAGCTGTCAATAACTACTGCATTAAAAAGACCTTGCTGTGTTTAGAGTGGGCAAAAAACCCCTCTTGCACCCAAATGAAATGAAATCGGAGGCCCTGATGTATGAAAGCAATTACTAGTAGATGATTTATGAAGGTAATCAGGGTGAGGGTTCAAATTGTGTATTGTCCTTGTTGGTAGTTTTCATCCAGCTCTTACATTTACCCATTCTTCTGCAAATTGCAATACAATACTTTAGTTTTTATAGTTTCCATGAAGTAGAGAATTATTTTAGAAATGAATGTTTTTTTTGTTGTTGTTTTCATCCATCATTATGATGTACCCTGTACATACATGCGTGTTAATAGTTGTCAACTTTGCGGTGCATGTACATATCATTATCATTCAGGTGACCAACATGTACATTGTTGAAATCTGATCTTTAACTACCAATAACCTAAATTATATATTTTTTTAGAGAAATTCTTGTCCATGTGTAATATCTAAATTACAGGTAGATAAAGCAAGATGTTACTCATTTTTGGTTAAAAATTTTTTTTTATTAGGATGAACAATTTTATAAATATCCACCTGATCATTTGCATGGTAAACATACATTTAATGAGGTGAAGCATTTGTATTAGATTATAGTGGTCAGTTATTTCTAATGTTTGTAAACAAACATAAGTAATATTTTATCATTTCAATATTAGTCGATCGTAGTTTTGTATTTTCATGTTGCCATTTCATGTATTAGTTCAAAGTAGCTCTGCCTCTTAAAAGATTCGCCTACTGCAATTTTTTTTATAACAGTTGGCTGATTTTATTATATATATATAATTGGATGAACTAACTTCATGCAATTTTTAATGTTTAATCGATAATTTGGTTAATTTTTTTGCACACCCTAAAGTTAAAACACATTCCTATACTGGGAATATTGATCTATGAAATATGTAATATATCTTAAGACTAAAGGTTTTACACGTTTGTAGTATCGGTATTTATAGTTTGTAAACCAACTGATATCATTGACAGTGAACGTAGACATTTACATTGTACTTAATACAGAGATCTGCAAATGATGAAGTATTCTGTGGGTTTTTTAAATGGTATATATGTCAAAATTACCAAATGTTTGACATCCAATAGTCGATGATTAATAAATCAATGTGCTTTAGTGGTATCGTTAAAACAATCTTAACTTTATTTTATATTGTGTTTTAAAACTACTTTTTCTTTTGTTAATTACTATTGAGCTGTTTCAGAAATGAATGAAAGTAGATACTGAAAACAATAGCATAAGAAGTGTTTAGCTTTTTCTAAGGTGTACATGCATGCATCTTTTTTCAGTGACATGTAGTTGGAGGGTTTTTCCTTTAAAATTTGAGGTTTTGTACTTTATTATATGTGCAAGTTTGAGATCATTGTGATTTTAATTTTAATTTTTTATCATATTTTCAAAATGTTTTGTATTAATGCTGCAAACAGAATGGTATTGCACTTTATGTAAGTTTGTTTCATCTGCTTCAACATAGGTACATGTGTATCACATGTCTCTTATAAGAACTTAAATTTTTATTCAGTTAGTTTGAACCTATGTTTTGATTACCTACATATTGTTTACTATGACATTTTGATTTTACGGCATGAAAAAAAACATGTTTAAACAAATGAACCAAGAAAGCATAGTCTTAACCGTTTGTTTCACAGTTTAACTAAACTCATCTTTCAGAATATTGTAACTAAAATCATTCACACATTTTTGTTCCAGATATTTTGTACATTTATCTTGTTTAATTCTATAAATTGTGTGTACAAACAGTCATGTATGTATTATACTGTTAATACAATTTTAAGACACTTGTCATTCATTAGTTTTTTTCATATCCATCAATAAATTTGTGTTGACCTTTTGGTCTGGTCAGATTCAATTTTTATAGATCTTAATATTAATAAACTCAATCAATACAATGTGTGTGTTGTTTTCAGTTTTTCTTATAAAAAGAAACCATAATAATTTTTCTTGCACATCTATTGGAGAAAAATCTGTTTTAGAATTCTGGTGTTAATATTACAGTTTACCAATTTCAATATATACTAGCGGAAAAAAGTTCCTGTGATTTTCTTATTTGTAATTAAATCAACACAATTATTTCAGACATTATTTATTTGCCATTTACACACCATACCAAATCCAGAAGAGGGTTGGTGTCGAAAGTGAGTTCACAATGTCATTACCGTGTATGTCCACCGTGTGCATGCACACAGGCCTGACAACGACGTCTCATTCATGACACCAGATGGTTCAGAAACCCTTGTGGGATGTTCCAAACCTGAACGAGGTCAGGACCCAGTTGGTTCAATGGCTGGTTTGGTAGGCGTCTCTCCATTTCGTCCCATACATACTCAATGGGCGACAGGTCCGGCGAAACAGCAGGCCAAGGCAGTGTGTTGACATTCTGCCGTCTCGGGAAGTCTGCCACTACACCTGCGACGTGAGGGCGAGTGTTGTCTTGCTGCAACATGACGGCGCCATGTTGACCTTGAAGGAACGGGAGCACATGCGGTCTTATGATCTCATCCCTGTAGCGTACGACAGTCAGATTTCCAGCCACAATTACCAGCTGCGTCCTCCCGTGTAACGTGATGCCTCCCCACACCATGACGCTCTCGCCACTGAAACCTGCACAACGTCAGCGTAGTGTTCGTTAAGACGTCTGTAGACTCGATTTCGACCATCACTACTGTCCAAATGGAATCTGGACTCTTCGGTGAATAGCACACCTGATCAGTCGCGACGGGTGAATCGTAAGTGCCGTCTACTCCATGCTAGACACTCATTTCGGTGACGTCGTACAAGAATAGGACGTATTGCTTGGCGTCGCGGCCTGATGTTGTGCTCCAATAAACGGTTGCGAACTGTCCTGGCACTGGTTGCTCTCAACCCAGGGGTGGTTCTGGCTGTTAAAGTTGACGCCCGAAATCGATTCAGAAGATGTGTTACCCGAATATGGTTGCTCTGTGCTTGTGACGTCGCACGCGGGCGACCTGAACGTTGTCTGTCTCTGGTGTTGCCTTGCTGTTGGTAACGTCTTGCGACCTCGTTATGCGCCATTCCAGTTTCGAGCATCCTGACCGCGCGGTGACATTCAAATTCAGATAGGCGTGACATGGCGTAAAAGCCGTTTAAAATTAATCTAGTTGTGTTTCTAGACTGGTTTAGACCTCTACCGTTTTCCGTTGCAAAATTAACAAGGACATGTGCACCTGTACCACGTGATCAACAGATCTGGTTACGAGTCTTGCACGTGCGGCACGCGAACAATACGTGCGATTGCAATATCGAGGATAAAGTTTTGAACATAATGGTTAGGCATATGTCTCCTGAACATGTTATTATTTTACAACTTGCGATTATGATTTTATTCAACTTTTTACCATGCACATGAACTTTTTTCCGCTAGTATATATTATTATTGTGATGGTCTAGATGAATTCCCAGTTAATTATGATATGATAAATATGAGTTGAATGGTCATCCCTATAGAGTACAGCTCAGATCATAGGTACAGAAACTGTTACACCTAGGTCAAATATAAAAATTTGCACAAATCATGTGAAATGACACTAATTTACTGACTGATATCTAAACTATGTAGATTTATAACTTGCAGATCAAGAACATAAGAATTTTGCCCTTGACAGAGCATTTCGTAACAAGACATGCATATATTCTGTTCATAACACAGTGTCTTGTGATGCATAGTAACTGACAATAAATAGTGTCATTTCATAATTAAACCCAAAAACAAACATGAATAAGTGGAAGACTATGTGAAGACACAAAAAAAACACACACAAATGTGTTTAAACTTAGTTTAGAAGTGACACTGTAAAATAGACACGGTTATGAGCA
>JAECMU010234006.1:0-12444 GCA_016106625.1 Dracogyra subfuscus | reverse complement strand
CCACATATATGTAGTTTTGTCTATATATCAGACACCATATAACCATAAATAAAATGTGTTGAGTGCATCATTAAATAAAACATTTCCTTCCTTCCTTTCTTCCTTCCAATAGCCAATGATTAATAAATCAATGTGCTCTAGTGGTGTTGTTAAACAAATCTAACTTCTTTTGTTATTTGAAGCTTTATTATGTTTCTGTTTTTCTAGGAAGCATCGCAGGCCTTGCTTTCAGCTGCCCTAGCAGGATCACAGATGCCTGGCATACTGGACAAAGCTAATGAGTATATGCTGAGAGCAGAGGCATTAAAACAGTCAGGTGAAAAACTGCTCTTTCTTTATTTCCCAAGCTACACCACTAATTTACAATGTAGAATAATAACAGGGGTTCCAGAATGTTTTTAAAATTCACTTGCCAATGGATTTGAAATTTCACAAGCCATGGTGAAAAATTCACTTGCCCAAATTTAATTGTTAATAATTTAAAAAAAAGTCTGTAAATTAAAATAATACACTTTTCAATGTACATTTTGTATACTGAAATCATGTGTAATCAATTCACACAACAGATAGGCTCATTAGGTATACTTTATGGCAATGCTTTATGGTCCATTTAGAAAAACATGCAAACAGTTTTTATCAGTTTAGGTTAAAGTTACCTGTTAAAATTTTAAAATAATTATTTCCACTAAAACACCTGCCAGTAAGTTATAAAATAAACCATTTTACAATTAACAGCATTAAAAATTAATGAATATATTTTTTATTTACTTATTAATGGAACCCCCCCCTCTCCCTTTCCCCTGCCAAAAGAAAAGAAAAAAAAAGACCTATATTAGCATAAAGTGTACATGTATTATAGTTTAAGACATAAAACTGCCCTGCCCCACACAACCACCACCAAATTAGTAATTTTTCAATGTAGATAATTTGTTAAATTGATCTATTTCATGATATTGTGTACTTAATTATTATTATTATTTATTTTATTTATTTTTTAACAAGTCTTGGAATTTATTTGATATTTTAAAAATTTAATAATTTACACAGTTAAAGTTTTGCAAACATAAATGGTGATATGCATATTTTAAAAGACTGGTTACCATTTTGCATATTACGCTTTAATTGTATTACTATTAGTATTACAGTAACAAATCTTTGATTTCCAGTGTTAAGAAGAAAATAGTGACAACTTTTGTGCTTTTTAATGTTTACACTTTATAACTTGAATAAAATGTCATTGGGAATAAAATTACATTGGTAGGTATTTTAATGTCATGGATGGGTCAAAGATTACTGATGGCCAACTATTTGTTAACGAAATAGCAAATCTAAAGAAGTGATTTGTAGACATTTGTTTTGTTTTTGTATGATCTTAGGGTTGTAGATTTAAACATTATTATTTAGTTTTTTGACCACTTGCCAGCGTGATCACACAAATAGTTTTTACTGGCCAGAATTTAAAAGCCACTGGCCTCAGGTATGGGGCCACCATATTCTAGAACCTCTTGATGATATGAACAATTTTATCCAGTTCCCCTTGTCACCACAGAGTTTGGTGTGTAGGGGAGTCTCAAAAGGCCTCTGACTGTCTCATTCCTTGTAAGGCTGGGGAGGTGGGACGTAGCCCAGTGGTAAAGCACTCGCCTGATGCACAGTTGGTCTAGGATTATGCCCGACATTGGGCCCATTGGGCTATTTCCCATTCCAGCCAATGCATCATGACTGATATATCAAAGACCATCCTGTCTTTGAGATGGGGCATATAAAAGATTCCTTGCTTCAAATGGAAACATTTACCGGGTTTCCTCTGTAAAATAAACTGTCGTAATTAACAAATGTTTGACATCCAATAGCCAATGATTAGTAAATGTATGTGTCAACATTGTGTTTTTTGTGTCTCACTCCTTGGACCAGGGTGTCGAAATATCCATTGGTTAGACATCAAGTAGCTGTAGTTTGTTAGACAAATATTAGTTTTTTACCCTACCCTACCCTACCCTACCCTACCATACCCTACCCTCCTGTCTCCACTCAGACCCTACCCTACCCTCCCATCCCCTCACATCCTCAGAGCAACACATACCATGGTACTTTATGTCTGGGTTGTGGAACTTGCATTGGATTGAAATGGCCCAACAAACATGTTGTGGAAAATCAAAAACAGGATTATTATAAACCAGACATTTGGTTCAAGTCAAATAAAACACCAAATATTTGAGTAATTAGGCCTAATTCAGACATGTTTTAAAAAAGATTTCTCTTTTTCAGTATCCGATCCACAGAACCAACCATCTGAAACAGTTGTTAAGACACAGCTACAGGTTTGTTTTGGTTGTAAAATGATACAAAAGTAAAAGTTGTTTTTGTTTAACAACACATCTAGTGGATGTTGATAATTAATCGTCAGCTATTGATGTCAAAACATTTGATAATTTTTGACATATAGTGTTACCGAAAACCTGCTACATTTTCCCATTAGAAGCAAGCAATTTTTATATGTACTTTATTACTAACAGGACAATACATACCACAATGTTTGAAATACCAGTTGTGGGGCACTAGCTGGGATAGGAAAAAACTAATGCATCAGAGAACATCCACTATGAATCTTTGAAGAGTTGTGATGCAAGCACCTTTGTCAAGCATTCTCCTGACTGAGCTCGATCCTGCTCCACTAATTAATATTTAAGACATGTAACATTACAAAGTCATGCTAATTCTAATCACAATGCACTAATTCGACTGTGGGGCGGAATGTAGCCCAGTGGTATAGCACTCGCTCGATGCCTGGTCAGTGTGGAATTGATCCCCACTGGGCTATTTTTCGTTCCAGCCAGTGCACCACGACTGGTATATCAAAAGCCATGGTATGTATAACCCTGTCTATGGGATGGTGCATACAAAAGATGCTGCTAATCGAAAAGAGTACCTTATGAAGTAGCGACAGCTGGTTTCCTCTCTCAATATCTGTGTGGTCCTTAACCATATGTCTGATGCCATATAACCGTAAATAAAATGTGTTGAGTGCATCATTAAATAAAACATGTCTTTCTTCTTTTTTTATTTGCCTGAAGCTGTTTAAGAGTTATGTTTGTGTTTTATAGCTTGATCTTAAACTGACAACATGATGATTGTTTCAATGTTATGCTGATTCTAAAATAGCAATGCACTGACTCGGCATACGTTGTTTACGAGTCATGTTTGTGTTTTGTAGCTGGACCTGGAGCGTGCCCAGTTTCTGTTGCACCAGGCGTTTGATGAGGACGAGAGTAACAATACGGAGGAGGCTGTAGAGCTTTACATGGAGGCCGTTGAACTCTTCCTCAAGATTGTTAGTGCAAACGGATGTTTTTAAAACAACCAAACTATTAGTCTATTCATTTAAGTATTGTCTGTTATTTCTTTTACATTCATTGGGTATATAAAAAAAATATCAACCTCAAACTGTGTGTCTCGGATAAGTTTGTAGATGATTTGTTTTTGTTCATACCCAGATGAATGTAAAAGAAATAACAGACAATACTTATAATTAAATTTGAAACACGCTTACTAATAATAACATTAAAACTTTACATACTTTATTTTGAATTATGTTTGGTCTGTAAACATTAACACTTAATAAGACAACTAGCCCCCGTATAAAATGACATCATCAGATATGACGTTCCCTGATGATGTAATTTTCACGTTCATCGGTAAATGAACAAATTTGTGTTGCTACGTCTGAACCAATGGGATGACTATATGTTGTAACAAATGTAACAGATAACATAAGATATTATCCAGGTACGATCTAACAATGTTATAAAGGTGTACAGAAAAAAATAAAAAAATTATAACCTGACGAATGTTTTTTCTTAATAAAATGTAAGAGAACTGCCACTGGAACTGTGTGTACATTATCACACATACATTACTGGTATCACCCTCTGTGAATTTGTAAGTTTGTATGACTAAAACAAAAAACATTTTGGCTATGTTAACAGGTAATATACAGATAAGAAACACCGTGAAGCTTAATATAATGCAATTTTCTTTTTATGTTTGCTGCCATATGCATTTAATTAAGATATGATGTTGTACATTTCACACAAAATTCTTATAAGATACTGCTATAAAACAAATGTACTGTTATACTGATTGGTAACTTGTAAAATCTGGTGAAAGTTTGTTTTTATATTTAGAGGAATAGTGCAAGTGATGTCAGTTTACAAGAAAAAGCTACCAGAATGGCTAGACAGGGCTTAGACCGGTAAGATAACCTTGTACATCTTTGACTTTCAGTGGGGCTAATTTATTTTGAGCTTCAAATACTCTTCAAATGGTGTCATGCCATTACATAATATTAATGGGCTTCTCTCTTCTTTCGTTAAGATGTCCATAGTAGAAGTGTAACAAATACATATATATGCTAAATGTGAGGTCACCAATATGATGTCAAATTTTTAATGAGTAATATGCAAATAAAAAAATAAAAAAATAAAACTATTTGTACTTAGTAGAGCATCTACATGTAATTCATTATTGATAAAAAACACCCATATTGATGCTTATGATGTTTTCAACAAAGCAGGCAGAGTTTTTTGTTCTAATATATATTTATTTGAAAACAACTTATTAATGACTTTTTAAGGTGTGAAGTAAAATGAGACCGCATCATTTTACAAATAGACTAAATTTAAATTTCAAATCAGTAGGACCTATTTATAAACCTGAACAGAATTGCTGCTGTTACATATATGTGTATATATTTGTGTATTCTATCCAACCAGTGTTTGCCAGTCAACATCAGCATGAATAGAGAGAGATTTGTGCTTGCCAATCCTGTCGAACCATACATTATTTTGTGTTTATACTTTCTGATAATATTTAATCTAGCAGGTTTTAATTCAGACCGGTAGAATTTGTAGCTGACTAAATGTCTGGCAGGAATTTCAGCCAGTTTTGTCCCAAGATATATGAATGTAACCATATTACAAGTAAAAGTAAAAAATGTACATGCCAATTAAGGTCTATGACAGTCATTTTTTGCACCCTTGTTTGGATGCATACAAAATAAATATAACATATCTTACCACATTTTTTGATATATTTAACATATATATTTAATTACTTTCATCTTTTAAAACTTGTAATAATATAGCTAAATTTGAATATGAATGATGTTAGTATTCCAATGGCATCACTTACATCTCCTGGGTAGATGACATTTCTGTTTTAAGAATGCTGAAAAAAATTCCATTGCAAAATTGCTATTGAAATCTTTTTGTTTGACCATTACTAATGCACCTGAATGTATTTGAATAAAAAAAATCTGGTGATTAAAAATGTTTACCTTGTAAGAAATATGGATTTCAAGTGCAATTGCAGTAAGGTATGTTTTATTGTGTGTGACGTCAAAACAAGGGTGTGAAGAGTGATTGTCATCGACCTTAGGTAAATGTTTACATTTATAAAATCAAAGTATTGATGAAATTTACTGAGAGTCATCAAGTTTTGATTTATTTGTCTTTACTCTGTTAGAGCTGAAGTGTTGAAGAAAACCCCTGCAAGATCTCCAGGTCTAGTTCAGAACCAAGACAAAAGGATAATGCCACCTCTGGGGTTCAACGCCTTTGCCGACAGTGAGTCAGACAAGGGGAGACCACCCATTTTGAATTCAGGACACACCATCAGGCACGGTCAAGGACCAGTAAGTGTTGGTCCCGGCGGATACACCAAAGAAGAGATTGCTGTACTCAGGTAGGTTGGGTAGTAACCGAGTTTGAACGCACAACCCTACAATTAAAAACATGTCTATGGTAAAAGCTGATGAGAAACAATTTGAATATAGTCCACAGCAAACAAAATGCTGTAAAGAATGAAAAACTCTGTCAATCTCCACAGAATTGTCATGGGCAGTTTCAGGGGTTGACTCATCACTGATTATGAAAATCTTGCAAGACAGCATGTTGTAAAGTAGATTTTAAGGTAGTATTGAAGTTATATTATCTGATATTAGGTTATTGATGCTTTCTGAGAATAGTAAAGGTGTTAGAACTGGCATTGATTTTTGTAAAATAGGTGTTGTATATTAATACACTTTACTGCATGAAACATGGCATGGTCGCATTATATCCATGAACACAGATGCAAGTAGAAGACAGCCAGGCAAGAAAACGTTAAGAAAGACCAAGCTATCTCATCAATATGGGAAATTCCAGTGCAGCTAGCACGTTATGCCCATGTGATTGTTACTGGCTACTAAGCCACTGTAATATAAACAAGGCTATTTATCAAGGCTTAAAATTTCTATTGCACTATAACATGTATATCATTTATTATGTATGTACTGGCCTCTTTGTGGAAAACAGGAGACATATGTTATTTATAAAGAATGCTACATGAGTGACTGTTAGAAATCATTTATCTTAAATGTGTTGTTTTAAAAGGTATCTAACAAGTAAAAATGAGTTGGATACCTTTTAAAATAAGACCCAAATATAGTATTCTATTTCTTGTATATTCTTATAAAGTTAGAAACAAATTTAAGCTGCTCAAAATTATTTACAGCACTAACTTCCCAGACCTCATTGTGAAATAAATTAAGGAGAATGAGTAATTGCTCCCCAAATTTAAAATGTGGAGAGCCTTTTAAGATATTACCATATTGATACTGTGTAAATTCACATAATAAGGGGAGATAAAAATGACTGCTTGAATTAGTGTAAAGAGAGTGATGAGGAGCGAAATTCAAGTAATACTGATAGTTCCCCATAACTGGTGAGGTTTGCTTTTCTTTCTGCTGCTGTAGCTGGTGTGTCTCACTCTTTAAAACACGTCACAATTGATGCCTATCAATAATTTTGATTACTGATCATCATGTTTGTGTTTGTATTGCAGAGCAACGTCTTACATCAACGGAAGAGAGTATGTTCCTTTCATGGAAGTGGATCTGAAAGAGAAGTTTGCATTTCCTGTGGCTTTTAGGTAACCTGCTAACACTTGTTAATATACACTTTGTGACTAGTTCTTATAATATTTCTAGAAAGTCTTTTTTGAGTTTTGTGAACAAATTATAATCTCATGTAGATTTAGATAAACTGTTGCTGAAGGAATATTGTTTTACTTTTTGAAAATAAAAATAATAGAAATATGAGATGAATGTTTTTAAAAAGCATTCTTCTGTCAGTTCATGGAGGGAGTTGCCCTTTCTGAAAAATAAAAAATTATCTACTTAGTTCACAAATGACCTTAAAGTGCTTGCTCCATCTGTGGTCAGTCTAGGATCGATCACTATCATTGGGCCCATTGCACCATGGGATCAGTGATTTTCAAAATCCACTAACCGTGGTTAAGAATCTACTGGCTATACTCTACCTGGAAAATACCATATAAAACTCTACCCTGATTCTTTATTTCAAATTCCCAGCCCCTTGGTTACTTTAGGTTAGGACCATCCCAGCACTAATCTTCACCAGTTTGCTGGTTTTGAATTACTACTTATTTCATGTTCATTAAAGTTACATTCTCTGGTTACCATATTATAACGTCGTGTACAAATATGAAATACAAGATCAAATGCACTTTTAAAAAACTCACGTGTGTTCGCTATAAATGTATATCGTCAAAAGTATACGCTTGATTCATCATCAGTGCCCCCATAGCTTGGCAGAGTACAAATGATAGCCTGTTGTCAGTTCATTTAACATGTGCATTAACAAATCTTGCACTGTACGAGGATACGGTACTAGAGTCTTTCGTTAAAACCAGTTTGATCATGACAATGTATTATTGACAATCGTACCTTCCTGTTCCAGAATTAATATTTTATAAAGTGTTAGTAGAACTTTCAAAGTTTAGTTTAGTAACACATTAATCATGTATATATTTTTTAATAAAATATACTAGACAATGTTAAAAATGAATGTTTTCACTTCTTAATTTTACGTGTTAAAATTAACAAATTCAAATAAATATTCTTTCGTTTGGAAAGGGTAAAGTTAGGGGGGGTTTAACAACATCAAAGTTAGAGCATATTGATTTAATCCGACGCCATAAATAAAATGTGTTGGAAGGCGTCGTTAAATAAAACATATCCTATCCTTCCTTTCATCTGCTGTTGGATGTCTAAAAATTTGGTGATTTTGACATATAATATTAGAGAGGAATCGGGTGCAGGGGGAGCGTCTTGGAGGTCAAAACCCTTACTTGAAATGTATTTTCTGGGGGAGCATGACCCCTTATAAACTTCGCTCAACACAGTCTATAACCCCAACCCCAATGAAATCCCTGCACATGCGCCTGGGAACCCACTATATTGTTTTTTGATTTTTGTTTTTAGCAAGGAATCGTTTATATGTACCATCCCACTGACAGGATATCACATACCATGGTCTGTTATATACCTTCCGATGGGGATCGATCCTAGCCCATTTCTAAAAAATACCTTTTTAGGTCTAAGTAATAAATAAAAATAACATATAATCTTGAAATGTTTTACGAACACAGTACCCTCTTCCTCTACCCAAAGAGTGTTACGTAATTTGTAACACCCCCTTACATGTAATGCATATGCCAACAGCTGGCCACTGTCAAAATTTCAAGGCAAATCCCCCACCCACCGACTCTTTGTAATCTACGTTGTACCATACCACTATGGATATAAATATGTTTTGAAGATATGAGACAACCCCTCAATCAAGACAGTTAAATTTGTTCAAAAATTGCACGTGATCTCTTGTTGGGGAATTTCACACTTGTGATAAGCCAGTGAAAACGAGATCAGTAGGAGCCTGTCAAAAGTGTCCCACTATGTAGTGAAACCAATGATGAGTATGGCATCATATATGCACCAAACGTAATGGGATTTTCTGTTCTATATGCTTAAATAATAAAAATATTCCAGGGAATGCCACTTTAAGATCTTATTTAGTTGTTATTTACTACATTGATTATTACTTTGTATTAAACAATATTAGGTCATGGTAATAGGTTTTAATGTGCACACTTTAATTCAGAACAAGCTGTTGTAACACACACTGTGTCGACTTTCTCTGGCTTCTCCGCCCAGGACAGGCGTGTTTGGGGTGGGAGACGGGATTGCCCATGTTGGATAAGGATAGGGGAACAGGTTGATGCCTATATGTGGACCACTTTATACTTAAGATATTTTGTAATCGACAGATATAATTTTCCATGAAGCATATTATTAACCAACTGCATTGCTAACAAAGTAACTTGCATTTCAGTGATAAGGATGGCAAACTGGCCTTGTCTCCGAAACAGAAAAAAAACTTTGCTAAATGGGTGCGACCAGCCGATTATTCTGATGATCCAAAGATGATCCTCGCCATTTCTCCTTTCAGCATCAGACAGGTACATAGAAAGTAACAGGTAGAGGTTATCACTGTCGGATCTAAGGGGATTTCCAGGGTTCCACCCTAAATGTTTATTTAATCTTTTCATTTTTACATTGGAGAATCTGGAATGCCTTAGGGAATGTTTGTATCCTTTGGCCACATGCCATTGGGCCCCTGCCCTAAATAGATTTTCTGGATCCACCACTGATTATTGGCTTCATCCTATGAAGATATGAATGGGGAATTCCACGATGCTCACTCTAGTGAAATTCCCCATGTATCGTGTCTGTCTTGTCTGTCTGTCTTTGTTTGTGTCAGTCCTGTCCTGTTCTGTCCCATCCTGTCCTGTCTGTCTGTATGTCTGTGTGCCATATATAGTTTCCCAGACTTCTGTTTCACATTGCCTCAAGATATTGATCATAGCACTACTATCATAAATATTCAGACTATTCCACGAAGCCGTATAGCTCACTGTCATTGTAAATTGTGGTGAAAATGTACAACTGGTATAACTGGCAGTTGTAAGACTCTAACATAGGTGATAAATGACAGTTAGTTGATGATTTGATGATTTTTTGAGACAGGGACAGACTCATTTGAGTTAAAATGGATCTAATATGTAGGTGATACCTTTTAGGAAAGTTGGTGATTGATGGAAAACATTTTAAACCATGCAACCTTCATGTTAAAATATGGGAGATAACTCTCATGACTTAAGCATTTGGCAATTACGTTTTGTAAATAAACTGGTGAAGTTACTTTGTGCATTTCTGTTACCAACAAATACATCCAAAATATTTGGAATAGACACAACATATTATTTAATTTCTTTGCACAAAAGATTTCAATCATTAAAAATGTACTAAAAACTACCATACGGTTGATTTATGGAATGGTTGTACACAGAACTTTCGAAAGTACACACAGAATTTAAAAAGTATAAAGTTACAGAATACACAAAACTTAAAACATCCCTGCAGAATACACACATAACTTTAAAAAAAAGTATTTCCTGAGTACGTTAGACCTTAAACAGATTTTACAGGGTACACACATAATTTAATAACTGTCTAAAGTACACACAAAACTTAATTCTCTGGATAGTGCTTCAAATGAGCTTCAGTTATATATTTGGCTTTAAAATACTCCAGTTTAATGTTTAAAGGTACATACCCTAATTTTTAAACATTAGAGCCCTTTTTTGATAACCCTAACCCTAACCCTATGATGTTATTGTTTAGATTATCCATTTCCATACATTCAAAGTGTTTTTGGTCATCCTGGTGTTTTTACACAAAAATGCATTGCTTATATTTTTTTAAATGTATGTTCGTCTGAGAAGTAACAGTTATGGAATTGATTTTTGGTCTATTTTTAAGAGGGTATTTTACCATTAGTGTTAATTTTCACGGGTTGAAACTAAGATATGTCCCTTTAAGAGATTGATTTGTACCAAAACCTTAAGGAAAAAAAGTCCAATAAATGTAACAAACTTCTCTTTAAAAAAAAAAAAAAATAAAAATAAAAAAATAAACTGGCCTGACAACTTCTGGTGGATGTCAATGTATATGAACATATGAAACTGCTGGTATTTTTTTTCCATTCACTGCCTGAGCATCATCATGTTTTATTATACATATGGTCTTCAATAAATGGCTACATAAATGTCGTGTTTTCCCCACACTATCCTTATTGCCTGACTCATAACAATACCTTGAAAACTGTTATAGCACACTGCTGATGTCACGAGTCACTTTGCATCTCCTTGACGGTTTCTGAAATTGACATCATCCCATGTCACTGTAATTTATGTTATTAACGCTGATTGTGCAGCAGTTACAATCATATTTAACATTTGTTCAGAATCATAGTTTATGGATAATAAATAAATTATAACATTTGCTAGAATGCCATATGAAATTAATGGAAGTCGTTTGAGAATTATTTTACACCACTCACTTTCACTCGGGGAATAAAATAATTCTTAAACTCATTATATAAATTCCATATAGCACTACCGTTCATGCAGTAATGTATCTTTATTGTAGATCACATATTGTGTTAATTTCTAATGAAAGAATGTTTGTGTTTCAGACTATTGTATCAGACTGCAGTTTTGTAGCATCACTAGCCATCAGTGCACAGTATGAAAGGAGATTCAAGAAGAAATTAATTACCAGGTCGGTTCAGTGTTAAGTGGATGTGTAGTTTTAAAACCTAGCTAGAAAAAAAGAAATGTTTTATGCCTTGGGAAAAAGTCTGAAAAAGGTCTGGAATCTTTTTGTTTCCAAGGTGTATGAACCCTGTAATACTACAAGTCATGCCCTTGGTGATAAATGTGTTTGTTGTGATAACATTTTTTTTCATCTGACCAGTAAGTTCTTGTAATTTGAACTAGTGTTTGGAATGTGTGAGGGGTACTACTAAAAATAGTTTGACAGTGTTTGTGGGGAACTAGAGAAGTCATACTAATGTAATTCATTATCTCTTAAACAAGCATCAGTTTCTGATTTACTTTAAGGGTGATGGGTGACAGCATTTATTTCTGGTGAATATATCAATTGATATTCTACATGTGGGATTTTTAGCCACATGTTACTCTTGTCATGTATGGGATTTGATTGGGTGGTATACACCCTAAAGTTGAGCTATTAGTATTAATCTAGCCGTCTCATCCCTCCCATGAGACTAATTCAAGAAGAGTAATTTTTAGCTCCCCTTAAGATGTGAATTAAAAAAAACCTACAAAAAGATTAAATATCAGTGCTCAATATGGTAACACCTTAAATGGCTACCAATAATTTAAGTTTTGAGAACAATAAATCACTCCCCACAATTTTTATATATTTTGTATGGTGAGGTCAGATACCATACAAATAAATCATTCATGCAGAGCATAAATGTGGAATACAAATACAAATATTTTAATCATTCTCATGACCTATGATAGATACATCTTAAACTTGAAGAGTAGGAGGAAAATCAAGTGGAGCAGAGGCTAAAAAAGCCCCGCTCTCCTAGAAAGTGACAAATTCCGAACATAACATTTCTTTTAACATTACCGATCCTCAAACAAAGTGCAATTTCCCCCCCACGGAGTGGT
>JAECMU010234005.1:0-18334 GCA_016106625.1 Dracogyra subfuscus | reverse complement strand
AAAAGTTCGGTGCACCTCGAACTTTGACCCAGCCGGAAGTTATTTGCTTTAGTACTACCATCAACAATTATATCAAAAATATTTTCTTTGTTTGATAAGCAAAGGCTCGAACCTTATTATAATAAGGGCTGTACAGTAAATGGCACTCAAAATGTACAATAGGCTTTTTGATAAACAATTTCACAAGCTTTGCCTTTCGCTCAATCCGTATTAGGTCGATCCCCATTGGTGGCCCACTGGGCTATTTCTCGTTCCAGCCAGTGCACAACTGTGGTATGTGTTATCCTGTCTGTGGGATTGTGCATACATAAAAGATCCCTTGCTGCTATTCAAGAAGTGTAGCCCATGAAGTGGCCACAGCAGGTTTTCTCTCTCAATATCTGCGTAGTCTGACACTATATTACTGTATATAAAATGTGTTGAGTGTGTCATTAAATAAAATATTTCTTTCTTTCTTTCTTCCATCTTATACTGACAGTATTTCAGACAAACAGAAAATCTTCAGAAGTGACACAATGAATCGTATGGTTTTACCATGCTTGTCTCCCACATTGCTGTTTTCAAAAGTTACACTACAAGTCTAATTTTAATTCACATTTGCTTTAACTTGAAATATCTGAGAAGCAAAGTTTGCTTCCCATTCCACAAAATAAATTTTGAGACTTCAATGAAATCATTGATGTTGGTAACATACAATTGTATTGGTTTGCATAGTAATCTCCCTTTCTTTCATACAACCATACAAAAATAAAACATGTCCATTCATTTCTCAATGCATAGGTATATTAAAAAAGCTATATATCAACACTAAAACACAACACCAATGGCACACAATGTAGTTCAGTGTGTACTGGTTTCCTATTATATTTTCCTCACTTGAAACTTTTTGTTATTTTCTTCTGGTACACCTTTTAATACTGGAGTTGTAAACAGGTCATGTCTTAATGTTCGCTGTAAAACACAAAAAATCAAAATTCATAAACAGTGCTTGTGGTAATTCTTATATTTAACAAACATATTAATTTTGAAGCTACATGTACAAATGTATGTGTACTGACAATATAAATAACTTGATGAAAACAAAACATATATAAGGGTTAGTTCAGAAATTAAATTTCAATAAGTTTACTTAATTTTTAATATATTTCTGTGCTTATATACAATTAAAGGCCCGTAGGAATGACTTTGGGAGTAGGTGGGGGGACTGGGATTGGGTACAAACTCTATATCAGAATATGGTTACAATGGCAATGGTTACAATGGCAAACATTAATATGTAAAACAAAAACAACAAAAAAAGGTTCACAGGGGGCACATGCTTCCCCCCAGCCCCTGGTTCCTACGGGCCTGAATTAAGGTTCTAGCAGTGTTATAGGCTACTGAATCAGTTATCTGAGCTCTCTATCCAGGACAGGGGTTAATGGTTACTTGTTAGTGGGTAGTGAGACTGTTGATACTCAACTCTTTTGGAGCCAGTATTGGAAATGGAACCCAGAACCTACTAGCCTTAAATCCAATAGCATAACAGCTACATTATGAAGACCGGTGAATAATTTTAGACTTTGTTATTGCAATATAGTTATGTTTTTAGTCAGCAGTGGCATAATTATTTTCATTATTTGCCCTATACTAAATAATTATAAATTTATCTTTTAAATCACAAAATAATAAAAATAACTGAAATTAAATGCTTTATCTACAAACAATGTTTCAGACTCAACCCCACCCCAACTTTACCTGATGTAGAATGGCATATCTGTCCCGAAATAGGTTGGCCTTATCAACAGATGTACCATACAGAGCAGGGGGAGGCAGTCCAAGTTCACTGTTTCTGAAAAAAAGGAGGATCCTTCTTTAGAATAAATGAATGTGTCAAGCATGTAAGATTGAATAACAAAAGACTATGCTGTCTTTCCTGCACTGCCTATAGTACAATGACTACGCTACTCTCCCAGAACGGGCTGGACAGTGTGAAGCTTGTTAGCATCTACACTGTTCCAATGATCTTGCAAACTCCCATTGGAAGAAAGGAAGGAAATGTTTATTTAATGACACACTCAACACATTTTATTTACAGTTATATGGCATCGAACATATGGTTAACTACCACACAAATATTAATAGAGGAAACCCGCTGTTGCCACTTCATGGGCTACTCTTTTCAAATAGCAACAACAGATCTTTTATATGCACCATCCCATAGACAGGATAGTACATACCACCTTTGTAACACCAGTTGTGGAGCACTGGCTGGAACGAGAAATAGTCTAATGACTACTACACATCAGGCGATGAAAAACATCTGTGATGCTTCTACAACTTATAAATATAGTATTACTTTTGTCAAATTCAGATGTAAGACCATATAGAAAAACTTACAAAATAAACTTTTTTCTGTCTGAACTGTAGGAAAAGTGAGGAACTGAGAAGGCGTCAATGACAGAAAACATCTTATCACTGAAAAACAGACAGAAATCAACATTATATTATGTACAAGTGAAACAAGTGAAAGACAGAATGTAGGCCTGATCACATTTTCAATATCAACAATTATCATCAGATGTTAATACGATTATTATTTTTTACATATTATATCACCACTTGACAATTTAATCTCTACAGTTATCAACAGTTATCACCATATGTTGATATGATTGAATTTTTTTACATTTTATATCACCACCTTACAATTTAATCTCTACTCATTATTTACTTGGGGAAAACAAAAACAGGATAGGATACTCACACATGAATAAAAGTAATTAAAGTCAGGACAAGATAATATTTGTGGCACCACTTGTATTTTCTTGACTGCATTACATGGCCTACATGTAGGTCCTGTCTGTGGGAAGTACATATATATAAAAGATCCCTTGCTGCTAGTGGGAAAATGTAGCAAAAATTACAAATGGTTTGACATTCGATAGTCAAAACATTGGTGTGCTCTATAGTGGTGCTGTTTACAAGGCCTACATGCAAACTGATGAAAAAATGTCCCGCCACAATTACTGTATGATTTGTGTGGTTCAGTAAAGTATCAGCTTTATCCTCTTTTTTTTCTTCTTTTTCTTTCTTCTGATTTTTGTTTAACGACGCACTCAACACATTTAAATTACGGTTATATCGGCGTCGGACATATGGTTATGTTGAGAAAAAAACCCAGTGGTTAGCTGACGGGGATCGATCCTAGACTGACCACGCATCAGGTGGGCACTGTACCATTGGGCTAAGCTGCCCGTTAAGCTTTATCCAGACAAATCAGAAAAACTTACCTAAGGTAAGTGCCATTAAATTAGGGTTCATTAAGGGGTTTTTTCACAATCCAAATTCCTTGACTTTTCTTAACTTCTAAATCTTTTTTTTTCAATTTTCAAAGACTTTTACAATCATTAGACTTTGCTTTCTGTATTAATTGTTTTTCATAATTTCATCTAACTCAAAATTTCACAACAGAAAATCATATTTTAAAAATGACTTGAAAATTACATTTTCAAATTCCATGACTCTCCAGTATTTCCACAACCCTGCATTTCAAATCCAGTGTTCTATGTATCACAGGTTTCACTGTATGTCTATATATATAGAGAGAGAAATAAATGGAGGATATTTCCTGTTTTTTGTCAAATATGATTAATATCTCATCAAGTGAAGTTTACAATCATATCACACAAGTGATATGATTGCAAACTTTACAAGATTAGATATAAATCACATTTGACAACAAAAACAAAACATGAAATTTTCTATTTATTATACAACTTTTGGCAATTTACTTTTATTTTTAAAATGCCAATAGCAAAATAGTTCCAGCTTTCTTACAGTGAAAATAACACTTTTTACAGTGATAACACCACATTTTAAAGTGAAAGGGTGAAAGTTTCACTCTAAAATGTATTATCGTCACTGAGTGACTGATAACACTTTTATTTCACTGATATTTTAAGATATTTCATTAAATGTTATATAATATAACTGGTCACTGCCTTAAGATGACTTTTTGCTTTGTACTACAGGGTTTAGAATGGCGAATGCTGTGAGTTATCATATCTAGACAATTGACATATGTAGTGATTGTAAGATAAAAAGATCTGTTGTACATGTCACCCAACACTATCTCCTGTGACACCCAATCAAACAACCGGCTGCCCACCTTACCTATCATCATCTTGTTCCGCATTACATTCATGGACAGCAGTTTCACACAGTGTTCTGTCAATGATTGACGAGGACACTGAAATAATTTAAAACAACAAACACATGATCAAATACTTGACAATGATCTAATGATCTAAAACAGTCTTAATTTAAAATCAATATGAACCACAAATCAGTTATTTCCACATTGTAATGTAACAATTGATGCTGACCTTTTTTGGGACTGGCAGTATTTTAATACCTGTTGCTACAGAATCATTTTTATAGTCTGAGCTAAAACATATCCTCAAGAACCAGGTTTATATGAAATTTAATTAACTGTCTATAGAACTAAAACATATTTACAGTGTTTGCAGTCGAATTAACATCCATGTATACATCACATGTGGAAATTAGTTTTGGTTGTGTTAATTTCAGACATCTGGACTATCACCATGAAGCAGCCAAACACTGCTATAAAGCAAAATTCCACTGTGTGTGAGATATCACTGTGTGAAGCATATAACAAATCTCTGTGAAGTGTTTTCTTTAGCATTTTTTTTTTTTTTTTGTTTGGTTTGTTTAACGACGCACTCAACACCTTTTAATTACAGTTATATCGGCGTCGGACACATGGTTATGTCGAGAAAAAACCCCAGTGGTCAGCTGACGGGGATCGATCCTAGACCGACCGCGCATCAGGCGGGCACTGTACCACTGGGCTATGCTGCCCGCTTTTCTTTAGCAGAAATAGCATACAAGAAAGTTAAAGTTTGTTTTGTTTAACACTACCAGTCGTGGTGCACTGGATGAAACGAGAAATAGCCCAATGGGTCCACAGACAGGGATCAATCCCACACCTAACGCGCATCAAGTGAGCACTTAACAACTGGGAAAAGATAAGATAAGAAAAAGCTTTACATGGCTGCTTCTGGATAATCTCGATCATCTTGTCGATCCATTCCTCACGCTGCACCTCATTAACAGGACTCAGAACATCCACCAGATAGCGACTGGCCTCACTTAAAAGACAAAACAAAACTTTCATTTTATAAATATATCATATATGTGTCACAATTGTCAACTTATATATATATAGATGTTGGCCTCTTAAGATTTTAACATCTGCGTGACTCATTTATTGGTTATAAATAAATACAGGTAACCCATTTAATTTTGGCATAATCCTTTATATCCAAGTAAATGGTGATCTAAATTTTGTGCGAACAAAAAATAGATAAGTAAAATTAGATTTGCGCGAGCAACACCTGAACAAAACGATCATTCTTACAATATTCAGAGGCCAGTACATGAACTTTACCAACTTTCACCTCATCTCCTAAGATGAAAGACAATATTTCTGATGATATTTAACATAATATATCAACTTTCTCTGCATTTAAAAACTGATATTTAAACTTTTTATGCCACCAAATCAGATTTGCATTATTTCTGCAAGAAATACACTGTACTTTTTCACTAATATGCATGCAGACAGGACAGCACATACCACCTTTGATATACCAGTCATGGGGCACTGGTTGGGACGGAGAGTGGGAGGGGCAGGACAAGTTCTGGCAGTCACCAAATTTGCCAATTGCTGCTATTTTAAGTTGGTATAATCATTTTAATATTTTAAATTAGAAAATAACTGATTTTCTGCCATTTTTGAAGTTTAATAGATAATTTGGTTAAACTTTGTGTTAACAATCAGAGAAATGGAAAGAAAGATATGTTTTATTTAACAATGCACTCAACACATTTTATTTACGGTTATATGGCGTCAGACATATGGTTAAGGACCACACAGATATTGAGAGAGGAAACCCGCTGTCGCCACTTCATGGACTACTCTTTCCGATTAGCAGCAATGGATCTTTTATATGCACCATCCCACAGACAGGATAGCACATACCACGGCCTTTGATATACCAGTCGTGGTGCACTGGCTGTGACGAGAAATAGCCTAATGGGCCCATCAACGGGGATCGATCCCAGACCGATCGCTATACCACTGGGCTACGCCTCGCCCCGAATCAATGAATAAGTAGTACTTAGGCTACTACTAGTACTCGTAGCCCGAACTTAAAAACCACTAGCAACAGGCGTTGGGCTAACAGATTTGTCAAACTCTGCTGACTGGAATAAAATAACCATGGTATGAAATGGCAAATGACTTTTCACAATGGCTCTACATAACTTTGGGACTTTTGATACAAATGACTATGGACCATGGTACGAAATGACCATGGTTAGGGCCTACTTGGTACGAAATGACTATGATTCCTCTTCACAGGAAATTTCACCACCATTTCTTATTATACCCATTTTACATTATCATATTTATCTTAAACTTATTAAGTCACTGTCTTTTAGTATTTCACAACTTTACCTCCGCAATGTAAATCCGTGCATTTTAAAAGCCAACACAACTTGTGTTTTCAATTTGGCAGCCATATTCCCGCCATAAGAATAATAAACCAATCTATATTCCGTTTATAGAATTTATTTTAATCAAATCAATAAATAATAGAATAACATGGTCAGTATTATATAAAATATAATATATATTAAATTATTCATTAAAAAAACTAGTGTTGCTACGTATTCAATTTAATTGTATTTAATATTTTTATCGATTGGTTAAATATCGTATGAGTGGGATTCCCCTACTTTTAACTATTGTTTTCAGTTCGGTTACGCTACATGGTTGAAACAGTCGATCTTTTTGGACGACAAAGACAGGTAAATAAGCAATATGTGTACAGTATACACGGTAGATAAATGTAAATATAAAGTTACATAAAAGGGGCGTATGCTTATCAACACTATAATACAAATGGCATTTTGTGAAAGTGTATTTTAGCTTTTGTAAAACTTAATAGACCCACATTTAGTCTTCATAATTTTGTAAATCAATGTGAAAAAAATATTGAAAATGTAAGTGCGCAATGTACCTGCTTTAGTCAAAATATTACTACACTTGTTTTAGACAGTATCTTATCTAATGTCTTCATTATTATAGGTCAGTCAGATACTAAACTTTTTTGAGAGTATTAATTTAAAAACATCGTCAAAGAACATAGAACAAAGGTAACTGCGGCAATTTGCGTGATACAGTGTCACTGACTGTCCATATAAATAGCTTTATCATTCATGGCCTATGTAATAAATGTGTATTACAGAAAACCTGTTGTAATTTGTGATACATGTGTATCACATGGTGTTAAGACATATGTAAATTAAAGAAATAATCACCATTAATTTTTTTAATATAATATTTATATTATGTTCCATGTTACTTATTTAATGGCATTTTAATTACTTAGTATTGACTTCTGAATTAAAATATTTATTTGTTTTGTCATAATAATTACATTACCAGAAGTAATAGAATTTAATAATGAAATATGAGAATCCATAATGAGTGTATAATTCCGGGTAACAGATCATTTTGCGCTTATTCACACAAGTTGTTTCGACCAGGTTTGATTTGTATGATCATTCTAGTCATTTTGTCCTATGTTAGGTCAATTTATTTATGTTGCACACATTCTGTCAACATTACGTAAAAAGCCCAAATTTGAGACCGACTATGTATGATGTCAGTTATATATTGTTTTTCAAATAGACTCCCCTCTACTAGTTTTAGGGAAAACCGACTTGGTACAAATGAGATTTAGGTCAAACCATCCCTAGGTGAATGAGACTACAGGCAAGACAACCCAGGTTTCAGAATGGTTTCAGGGCGAAACAACACCGATTCATAATTTAGAACTGTACCAAATAAATGCAAACCCTGATGAATCACTTAAAAATGTATCAATAAGGCAGTTAAATTTGTCTTGTCATACTAGTAATTTCTATGAAAAAAGGTGGGCTGGTTAAAATGTATCCAAACAAAAACATACCCAATTTTTCGTCAGAACATACCCATAACAAACATGCAAATTAATACATTCTAATTTTTTGGTCAAAACATACCCTATTTATATTTATAAGCTAAAACTTATAAACATCCATTTACAATTTATTTCAAAAGATTCTGAAAGAAAATGTACCTAAACCAAAATGTACCCTACCAAAAATGCACCCATATTAAACATTTTTTTACCCAGTACAAATTACAATTAAAGATAATTAAAACCTCTGCAACAATCTCCACGGTATTGAAGGTTTTAAGAACTATAGGTTTCATGTTTGTCCATCTGTGCCATATGTCATTTTTTGGACATCTTTTCCACAATGCCTCAAGATATTGAGCTGACATTTGTTATATATATACATATATAGCTTTATCATGTATTGTTAATGATCAAGTTTGACTTTCATGGCCATTTACTCATTTTTGACAGAGTTTTGACCCTTGAACTTACAAGAAATATGAAAACTTGTGGGGGGCCCAGTAGGGGATAGATATTGCTTTAGCACTATCAAAATGCTTATTATTATTTTTTATTATTAATTTTTTGTAGGTTTAGAAGTATGGAGTTGAAGTAATATTTATCAAGATCATCAACAATTTAAACAGTGAAGATGAAAGTGGTTATTTATCATACGCTCGTGTTCCTGTTGGTCATCCAGCTAGTTCTAACTGAAGTGAAGATTAGCAGAGTAAAGCTGTGGGGAGATGATCCATCTGTGGAATTAACTATGGTGTCAAGTGATCAGCTGAGTTCGCCAATAGTGGTGGTGTATCAAAATTCAACAGTTCATAACAAATACTCCCCAACATTTCACAACAGAACTTTGTCAGTTTTTACCAACATCAGTATAGTACCAGACCTAAGGGAAATGGGTGCTGTGGCAGTATATAATGGTACTGAGCCAAACATTACTGATGCAGTCCCATTGTTGAAAGTGGCAGTTGTTTACATATTCAATAATACCCTTACAATAAATCCTATGGCACAACTGTTGAACACGACTGTTTTACAGGTTAATGCTGCACCTCGTAACAACCAATTCCTATATTTGTGTAATGATGTCTTCATGCTGACAAACTCAACCGATTGTTTGAATGGAACATCATCCGGCATTTCAACATCCATTTTACCAACAGTAACGCCGTCAACAGTAAAATCAAGTTTCACTGCAACCTCTGGAATCACTGCTTCATCAACAACTACAAATTTGTCAGTGGCATCCACTGCACATCCTACTTTACAAACCACCAGTGTACCCTCTGTACCAAACCACAGTACTGTAACACCATCACTCGGTGGAAATTCTACTACAACACTACCAATAACTGGAAGCTCAAGCAGTGTAACATCTCCAGTCAGTGGTAGTTCTACTATAACACCACCAAGCGGTGGAAGTCCTAGTATAACACCACTGAACAATGAAAGTTCTACTACAACACCACCAAGCGGTGGAAGTCCTAGTATAACACCACTGAACAATGAAAGTTCTACTACAACACCACCAAGCAGTGGAAGTCCTAGTATAACACCACTGAACAATGGAAGTTCTACTACAACACTACCAAGCAGTGGAAGTCCTAGTATAACACCACTGAACAATGGAAGTTCTACTACAACACTACCAATTAGTGGAAGTCCTAGTATAACACCACTGAACAATGGAAGTTCTACTGTAACACTACCACACAATGGAAGCTCTACTACCACCCAACCAAAACCGACCAGCCCACAACCAAGTGTTACTTCTGTTAAGCCCACTCCTCAGCCTCTGATTAACGAGGTGAATCTTTTGCTTGCTGAGAAGAAATTCTTCATTGAACTTAAAGGTATGTTTTCTTCTACACATCTGAAAAATAAAATTTTTGACATCTAAGCCAAACTCCATTGTTTCTTTAATTTAGCATTAATTGTTCATCTTTGTCTCATCTACGTCTATCACACTAGCAGTTCAGTTGGAATTGATCTTTCCAGTCAGCAGTTTTATACAAATTTAAAACGTAGTCACTTTTTAGGCCTTGCTTGTGTGGCTACAATGTTTTAAGACAAATTTGATTATCAGTATAACTTAATTTTCAGGCATGTGCCTATACCTGGAAGGATAAGTATTTTGTTGGACACAACTAGGTATATAATATTCATTTTCATTGCTTATCACAATATTCAAAATCACTTATAATATAAGCTGCTTAATTAAATTTAATACTCTTGACTCTTGGGGCATCCCAGTCTAGGATCGATTCCCATTGGTGGACCCACTGGGCTATTTCTCATTCCAGCCAGTGCTCCACAACTGATGTAACAAAGGTTGTGGTATGTACCATGCTGTTGGTGGGATGGTGAATATAAAAGATCCCTTGCTGCGAATCAAAAAAGAATAGCCCATGAAGTGGTGACAGCAAGTTTCTTCTCTCGGTATCTGTGTGATCCTTAACCATATATTTGACGCCATATAAGTTATAACCATAAGTAAAATGTGTTGAGTATGTCGTTAAATAAAACATTTCCTCCCATTTTGGGGGCATCCAGCAATAAATTTGGTTTTGGAATGAGTATATGATTTTTTTAAATTTGACTCACAAAAGAATGACATGTCATTGTTCAGAAACATCATGTTAAACCAAAATAATAATATTTATTTCTCACTGTCGATATGTCAATTTTTTGCTTTGTTATTTCAGGTTTATCAGGAGATGTTCAGAATATGTCACTTGTTGTGTTTGATGGAGAAATAGGCACATGTTTAACTCATATTAAAATGAATAATACCATTTCATCAGATGCCAGTGGATTTGGAGTTTTTCCTGTAGATGATGTGAGTATTTGCAGCCAGGGGGTTCAGTGCATCAATTGCTGGACAGTCAAGCAGATGACAGTGGTTCAAAACCTGTCAAAGCTGGCTCACACTTTTATTCATCTTTCTTAACTATCACTCTGTGCCTATCATTCTCATTATCTTAATATAAAAACAACTTTTCAGTTTTTCCCATGATTTCAATCTGTTTTGACCCTGTTTGTCTTTCTCTTCCGACTTGGTCTTCTAAGCTGTCCAAACCATTATCTACTTGTCTTAACTTCCTCCACAGAAGTAGTCTCTGTGTACTTCCCTAGTGATTTCCCTAGAAATTAGGCAAGGCATGACAGACCAAACAAGCTAGGGAAAACACTACTTCCCTGCGCTCAAATGGCATCCTTGTCCTCACGCCCACCTGGCATCCTCGTCATCTGCCGCTAATAAAGCGGGTGTGACCCACAGTACTAACTAATGATCACCAATTGTAGGGGAGTATACCATAGTACTACTAATAGTAGGTGGTTACAAGTGCCTCTTAACAATTCCTGAAGTAACCCCTGAACACCCTCCGTAGTGGTCAAACTGAGCCCACAGCTAAAAGCTGATGGGATATGGCAGGAATGTGTTATGGATAACAACAAGAGACAAGCACCTGCCACTGTTGTAGATGCAAGGACTGGGATGTGGAGGTAGACAACGAAAGAAGTTAAGATGTTGACTAACAGCCTGTTTATAATATCAGATAGATCTGTATATATTTAGTGTGCTTCTGAGCATTCTAATATTTGTATTTCTCAAAGTCCATTTGATTTCATGAGATATTAGTTTTCATACATACATAACTGTTGTTGACTTAAACCCAGTTTAGTCATTACAATAAAGAGAAACACAGACAATGATATTCTAATCAAGGAAGGAAATGTTTTATTTAATGACACTCTCAACACATTTTATTTACGGTTATATGGTGTCATATGGCTAAGGACCACACAGATATCGAGAGAGGAAACCAGCTATCACCACTACTCTTTTTGATTAACAGCAAGGGATCTTTTATATGTACCATCCCATACCATAAATACCACAGCCTTTGTTATACCAGTTGTGGAGCACTGGCTGGAACTAAAAATAGCCCAATGGGTCCTCCGACGAGGATCGATCCTAGACCGACTGTGCATCAAGTGAACACTTTATCACTGGGCTACATCCCACTCCCCAATATTCTAATTAGTTAAATGTGTTACATATGTTATTTTAATTGTCAAAAGGTCTTAAATATTACATGTTGTTATGGCAGTCTCTTTAACCCATTACATGCATTAGGATATAAATAATTATATTCATTGTGCAGTTAGTTAAGTCGGGGTATTTTTTAAATGTTCTTTGTATATAATACCTATTTATTGTCCACCATCTATCTGCTAACTAATTTATAGAAGAAAATTACCTTTGACAAAAACTCTGAAAACTGTGTGGATCTTGAAAAGTAAGGTGGTGTGTGTTGTAGGTTTGGTTTTAAAAGGAACACAGAGAGAAACTAACTTTTATTATTTTTTCACTTAGGCTGTTGTGAAGACGAAGAATGCTTATGTTGTTGCTCTGTTTGATACGACCAACTGGGACAAATCGTCTGTGGGTTGTACGATAGCACTGAATGTATCTGGTCTGAAGGATGTACTCATTATCAGCAAGCACATGGATATTCTTAGTTCACAAGTTTTGGGAGCATTCGCCAGGAACAAGCCTAGACACTTGATGATTGTTGATCCAGAGTGAGTGGGAATTTAGAAAACTCAAAGATTTTTTTTGTACATTCCATTGTTACAGTTTCTTAGCTGATGTTAGTCTTTATGATTCTATTCTTCAAAGTTTTAAGTGGTTAATAAATATCTTTTCATAACTGCAGAATGTTTTTAGTGTGGTCTTTTTTTTGTATTTTGAGGGATGCTTTTTAGTATAATTTAACTGGTATATTTTTTTTGTATAAATATGTTATTAAGTAGATTAATATTAATACAATTTGTAGCTGATAAGATACATATTTGTTTTGTTTTTTCTTATCAAAATAATTTAAATTTATGAATGAAGAGTGATTTATATTTTGTATGCTAATACTACATTTTCATGTAGTTTAATAGTCTTACTGGTATTTAAATTTTTTCAACTTTAATGTAAGTTAAACATTATTTACTAGAGTAGTACAAAGAAAATATGCACAGTGAAACTTGTCCAAACCAGACTGGAATTGTGTCAAACTCAGTCACATTTTATTGGTTTTAATTTTCTAAATTCTAAATCATGACTCTCTAGAAACTGGATCCTGTCTAAATTAGATCAATATTATGTCCCCAACATGATCCAGTTTAGACCGGTTTCACTGTTTTTGTATGTTAAAAAACGTACATATTACAATAAATATAATTATTATTTTTTTTTTTAAAGAAACATTTCTGGTACTGGACAGAATTACAGCATCAGCAGATGTGCACCGTGGGTGATGGATTCCAGTGCGTTTATTCTCTCACATCCCACCAGGCATGGAGAAAACGAGTGTAAGACAGACTTTGGCAAGAAGATTCAGTTGAAGCTGACTGACGCCAGATGTAAAGACTTCAAAAACTCTGGAGCCAAGCAGCAGTTTTTGAACATGCTGGTGTACAAGATGGCTGACTTCTGTAGCTGTGGAATATCTCCACTGCTTTTCAAGTGTGAGTAGACTGGTGTTTTCAGTCAAGTGTAGTTGATACATTTATGTAAATGACACTGACTTACTCCCCCCTCCCTTGTCTTAGATACATTCAATAGGGAAGTGGGCTGAACGTAGCCCAGAGTTTAAAGCATTCATTTGATGCACAGTTGGTCTGGGATCGATCCCCGTCAGTGGGCCCATTGGGCTATTTCTCACTCAAGCCAATGCACCACAACTGGTATATTAAATGCCGTGGTATGTGTTATCCTGTGTGTGGGATGGTGCATATAGAAAGATCCCTTGCTGCTAATAGAATTCTCAATATCTGTCTGGTCTTTAACCATATGTATGATGCCATATTACCATAAGCAGGGGTGTCATTAAATAAAGCATTTCCTTTCCTTTCCACCAGTGAATCTTGGAGGATGTTCCAAAGACAGTGATGTTTAAACCTTCATTTATTGGACCTAGAAGGTGAAACAAAAATTCACTTGCTAAAACAAACAAAAAATGTAGAGATAAATTTTCAAGAAATGGATGTATGTACAATTATCTATTTGCTACGACTGCTTATGTGATTGTTCTTTTGAATGCCATAATCCTAAAAAATACATCTCAGAAGTCATAGTTTTTCACAATATCCCAAACCTTCTCCTCAGTAGGATCTCCACGAGTACTCAGGCATGGGCTGAGTCTAGCAAGATTGGAGTCCATTCACATGACTCGAGTACTCGTGCAAGAAAAGCATTCTCATTTAATTATATTTGCACATCGTTTTGCCATAATACTTGCCAAAGTTGAATATGTGGAATGCAATACAATGGCATGATTTGGCATCCATGTTCAGCACTGCAATTAAGATGCATAATGCTATTTTACTTTACTCCTTAGTCTGATTATCATCAAGTGCAAGTGTCAGGTATTTGGGTCCAAGTGGAGTTTGACCCTCGAGTATTCAGGTCCAATATTTTGGGACTCGTGGAGGCCCTACTCTAAGTAGTTTTTATTTGACATAGCAAGATATATTTCTTTTGGCCTGGTATTTTTGCATATTTTCTTCCTATTTGAGCTCTCTATAAACACCAAAATCTAATGGATGGAGCGATCGATCCATATGACATCAAATGTAGAAAGTTGCTCTCATTTTGACTGCCCAATCTATGATAGTTTAATATAGTGACTTGTTTTGGATTTTTGTGAATAGACAACATTATGCATGTTCACAAAGTTTCATTGACCTACGACATAAAAGTTTGTGAGAAACTGTATTGTGAAAATGTAATGCAACATTTTAACACAAGAGTTGATGTCATCGCAAATACAGGGAAACTCCTCTGAACCGGACACCCTCGTTGCCAAGTAAAATGTCAGATTTTAAGAGGTATCTGGTTTAAAGAGGTTCTTTTATGTACAGTTATTTAAAAAGGAGCTGTGAAAAACATCCAGTTTTGAGTAAATTCCGGTTTACAGAGGGTCCGGTTTTGAATGGTTTTACTGTATAATACCAATATCTTGCCTTTTTAGTTGGCTGAGGTGTCAGAAAACCAACATTACATTCCCTATAGAAATATTACACCAGCTAAACCAGTTAATCAATCAAGCATTTAACTTCACTTTTCGCAGGCTGCTATTTCATCAAACGTTTTTTCTTTTTCAGTACAAAAGTACCACTGTGGAAGTTTAATCTTTGAAGCATTTCTTGAGGCAGTAAACCGTACTCTGGCAGACAAGATGTATTTTTCTTACAATGATTTCATCCAGTCCACTCAAAGTCTGACCATTGGCAATAAGACGTACAAGGTTGACACCACGTGCAACAATAACTGTTTGACAGCTGCGGGTGGAAAACAAGGTGATCTAGCACATACGATTTTAAGCTGGTTGTAATTATGAACAATTTATAGGAATAATTTTCTACAGCTGATTTGAAATTAACTCATTTGAGGGGTGGAATCTAAGGACTCATTCACACTGGGCGATTTTGTTTGGAACATCACACCAGCTGCATTCCAGTTGCAGTTAAAAGTAGATCTCTATGTTTAGAACATAGTTTCCAAGTAAGATCCATGTACGAACCTTGCCCTTGTAGCTAACATATGTGTCACAGAATGATAATTTCCAGGTTAACAGAGCTGCTGATTTTGATAATACTCTTTTCACTTAAGATGGGAGCAGTCAGTGATATGTAGTGTTTTTCTAGCTTGTTCTGGCATGGTACGGTACCATGCCTCAGAAGTCTAGCACCATCTTGCCTTAATCAGCACCATGCTGTCCTGAGATTCAACAAGTCTCTTTCACTAATTAATTCAAAAATTGCCTTTATAAAACACTTGAAAATGTATTTATAATTAAACAAATGTCCTGTTATCTACTTTACTGTATATTTATTAAAGCAAGCACATTAATTACATTGATTTTTATTTCAATTAATGTTTGGTCTTTAATGGGGGAAAAAGTGCCTTGAAAATGGTGAAAATGCCCCAAACGTGTTTAGTTAGCCATAAATTGTGTTATCATAAATAACAAATATGTTCTCACCAATAGTTGTTTAAGAGGGTGTAGTAGCTATGGCTAATCAAAGTGGTTTTTATCTCTTCCTAATGAGAAGATGTATAACAAATTGTGGACATTATGTTTCAGGAAATATCAAACAGACCATTGCCGTGGTGATGTCCTGTCTTGCTGTGTTCCTCATCATCGTGGTGGTGGTTGTCATCTACTTGAAGAAGAAACGGAGAGGAGTCCTGTACGTGCTTCTTGTGGTTATGGACAAAATTTATTTTAGTTGTTTACAATTCCCATTTAAAATATACATTTATTTAATGATTATGCTTTTATCGAACATTGTAATTTAGATATTTAAAAAAAATGGAAGGCATAGTAAAGATACCCATATACAACAAAGTTAACACAGATATTGTATTTTTAGAATGAAGTAACAAAAATAAATTAAATTACGCTAAAAGATTGTTTTTATAATTTTTTAAGATGTATGAATTCTTCAAGAGAGAAGCATTTTTTTTTAAACTCTGAAAAACAAACTGCATGTTTTTAATAAGTTATTTGTCTTGTTAATTTCAGACAATTCCGAATGACACGCTTGGATGAAGATGACGATGACCTGATGAACCCAGAAATGGATGATTTTGTTGGCAGTGGTCAAGATGCAAGTTTTGAAAACAGGCTGTACTCTCATTTCAATAGAAAATGAAAAAAAATGTTTCCCATTCCATGCTGTTAGCCAATATGAATCAAAACTTTATATGCAAATCTAACTTGATTGGGTATAATTAAATTGTTGTGCTAGTATTGTATAAAGTGCAAATGTTAAGTTTATGTGAAGTAAATACTGTTAAGACCATGTTTAAATCAGGTTTTTAAAAAGTTTAATGTACATATTGACAGGGCTTCTAGATTATGGTAGCCCCACTCCCATGGCTAGTGATATTCAATGTCGGGCTAGTAAATAACTACTACTGCCATGCCCGACTGCTAGAGAAGAAAAAAAAGAGTCAAATATTGCAGTTGTCTCTTATAAATATTAATATCCTTCCCCAACCTCAAACCCCCAAGGTTAGTGTTTTTAAGCTTTAATAATCTGATTATTACTATTAAAGTAAACTAGGGCTAGTACATTTTTAATTGTGGCTAGTAAAAAAAATTAATCACTGATCCCATGGCTAGTGCATTTTTAAAAAATTCTAGATGCCCTGATATTGAAAAGTTGATACTGGCATACGGCCCCAATAACTGAAAATCTCTGGTCTTTCCGAAATATTGTTGCCATTTATTTGTTGCTTTGAGTTGTGTGTACATAATTTGATAGATGTCCTGGCATTTGCCAAGTATGTTACAATTACTTATTGTTTCAAGCAAACAATATCTTTCAGAAAACGTTTTCCTTTAGACTTCAACAAAGTGTTGTTAACAATTTGCTTAATAAATAATATGAACAGTTGTTTTAAACATTGTAATAAAACATCTAGGGCTAGTTGTTCAAACATTAGTTAACTTAATCGTTGGTAAACACAAATGTTCAAACCCAAGGACTGAATTTTCAAACCTAAGGATTGAATGAATATAAATAATACCCGGTAACTGAAATCATAATATTGCAACTTGATTTAGAATAGTGAAAGGTATGATAACTTTGTTTTAAATCAGGTTTCAGTAGTATCTACTGTATCTCTACTTAATTAAATGTAATGTTTATTTTGTATTTTGTGTGCAAAAATAATTAAAAGGAAAATAATAGCCAAACTTAGGGTTAATTTAACAATGCTTTGAACAACTGGGCCCCGAGACCTTATTCCATCCAATGCATTGTGAACATTGTTACTTGTCTTGTTGAGTTTCCACTCATACGTGTACAGGGCTTGAACTTAACGACGGCAATTACCATAGGAGGACGCAAAATTGCTATTGGTGGGCCGTTTCAACAGCAGTTAAAAAAAAAATTGCTATAGGTTACAATTTCTTACGTTTGAGCCCTGTGTGTGTGTGTGAATGTGTATGTATATGTATACGTATACATCTATGTATATGTATATGTATATGTATATATATATATATGTATATACAAAGTATAGTGAAACCCCTCTAAAACGAACACACTCGGGACCAAGTAAAATATCCGGTTCTAAGAGATACATAGTTTAGAGATGTTAAATTCTATACTTATTTGTGAAAAATGTCCGGTTTGGGGGGGAATTCCAGTCTACAGAGGGTCTGGTTTTGAGAGGTTTCATTGTGTATACAGTTTAACTTTGTTATCTTGATGTTGAAGGGTCGAAC
>JAECMU010233998.1:0-10146 GCA_016106625.1 Dracogyra subfuscus | reverse complement strand
TACGCACGCACAACCACAAACACGCGCACACACACACACACACACACACACACACACACACACACACTAAAACTATGTATAGATAGGAACTTTTTTCGATTAGGTATATAGTATCACTCTTGTTATTGTTACCTGAGTTTGTCACTCTGTATGTAATGCATTGTTCTTGCTGGGGTGTCGTTAAACATTCATTACTTCATTCATCCCTCTTGTTATTGACTTGTATTACTTCGTTTAGTTAAAACTGCATGACCACAAATCATAGTTCTTACACCCCTATCGGTGAGGACATCGTTCGTTGTTTATGATACCAGATATTAATAACACATATACGTTCTTATCAGTTTCGCTCGTTAGATAAACTTAAGCTATTAAATGATTTACATGCAGTGGCGTATCGCGGGGTGGGTGGGTGTTAAGAAACAATGGCCCCTCCCCCAATCAATTTGTTTTACTGCATTAAATTATATTGAACCATATACACAATATCAAACTCGCTACAATTTATGATCAAATTTAAAGTTCAGCGTGTAACAACCTTCCTACTCTTTACCATAATCATAATGTGTTGAGAGCGTCGTTAAACAAAACAATTAAAAAAACCCACACAAACAAACAAACAAACAAAAAAACCTTCCTACTCAGGAAACATCGTGGAAGAATACTGATATTTCTCTGTACTTGAACTTGATAGCATCAGTGTGTGTTGCCTCTGCACCCCCATATCCACCCAATTAGTGGATTGCCCCTCCCCTATATGAAATCCTGACTAGCCTGGTTAGTACTGGGTTCGGATCCCAGTCGAGGCATGGGATTTTTAATCCATATACCGACTCCAAACCCTGAGTGAGTGTTCTGTAAGGCTCAATGGGTAGGTGTAAACCACTTGCACCGACCATTGATCCATAACTGGTTCAACAAAGGCCATGGTTTGTGCTATCCTGCCTGTTGGAAGCGCAAATAAAAGATCCCTTTTCTGCTAATCAGAAAAAGTAGCCCATGATGTAGTTCTTAACCATATGTCTGAAGCCATATAGCCGTAAATAAAATGTGTTGAGTACGTCGTTAAATAAAACATGTATTTCTGTCTTTCTTTTCATGTATTGTAGACCTACTACGTGTTGACATTATTTAATGTTATGGTAAAAGTAAATCATAAATTGCTTATATTGGGGAAAATATCAAAATCTATCTTCTAATGTTAATATGAAACATAGCAATGGGTGTTTCCATTACTAGAGGAAAGTCACAGCTAATTGCTTGTCGTTGTCGATAGAACATTATATTGTTGTCGTACCCATATCACCCCAGTCGAAAACAGATCATGTAAAGTGTCAACAATATATATTTGAGGTGAATATCACTACTTACTTAAATGTAATTATTTTATGAATATACGGACACTGCTTATCAAAAGGAAACTCGCTGTCCCCACTTCACGCATTACTCTTTCGACTAGCAGCAAGGGATCTTTTATACGCAGCAACCCACATACAGGGTAGTACATGCCACGACCTTTGGTATACCAGTCTTTGTGCACTGGCTGGAATGAGAAATAGCCCAAAATGGGTCCACCGACGGGGATCGAATGAATGAATGAATGAATGAATGTTTAACGACACCCCAGCACGAAAAATACATCGGCTATTAGGTATCAAACTATGGTAATGGAACAAATAAGGTGATGATCAACATCAATACACAAATTCAATAAAAACAGTGCAAAGAATTGACACAAAATATTACAAACATCACAGAAAGATACTGAATTTTACTAAAAAAAATCAATTTGTGCTGTATTAGCCATTCTCAAAGATAATAGTACACCCCTGCACTACGGCGAGGTTACAGCACACGCAGGGGCCGACGGGGATCGAAACCCACGCCGACCGCGCATCGAGCGCTGTGCCATAAATATATAGATCTATGGGAACACTAAATCTGATACCATGTGAAAAGTATTTTTGTTTTGTTTCTGTAAAACTATAGAAATCGTATTTACCGTTTTTGTATAAGTTCATGAATAAATGATCTCCCTTTGTCTCTGACACGTCGAGCGATAATTTGTTCTATCTTCGTTATATACAATATCAACATAATAAAGCGAGCACTCAACCGACTGATCTAAATCCCGCACATCTAACTGTCAGCGACCAGTCTATAACCGTCAGAGACCAATCTAGGTACATTCTGCGCATCTACGTATTTAACCGGAATATTATGGGACAGGGGTTCAGTCGTGTGTCTCACTGTAGGTCTAGTGTGTGCATTGGTGACTAATATATATAACATGTGTTATCAAAGAGCTCACAAATGATCGATATAAAAGTATTTAATGTCAAACATAGGATTGTTGTTGTAGTAGAGCAGGAATCGTTGACTACCGTATAGTAGGAAGCGAGTGCGCATAACTTATATAAATTGGACTCTGACGGTTCTAAAGCGTTGATCTCTGTTCAAATGTCCGTCTAATTATCAGAGTACTCACTCTACATAGAAAATTATCTGTTACAATTCCGAAGTGTTTGACAGCTAGTAGTCAGTTATATATTAACAAACTGATCAAGTGGTATAGTTAAACAAAAACATTAAAAACATCATTAAAAAGCACCAAAAAAAACATGATTAATTATTCAATATCCTCTTGTGATGGCGTTAAACAAGACAAACATAAACATATACGAAAGCAAAAAGAAAACTAAATAAAACCATAAACAAAAACCAACAGTTTCTTTGCATGACTACTTCTCGGTATGACTAACATTGTTTGACATCCAGCAGCCTATGGTATATTAATACATTTCCAATTGGTTTCGGTTGAACACACTGATCGTATTAGTTCTACTCATTCAACGTATTAAAGAATGATATGTTTTATTGTCTGCGTATAACGGCACTTGGGAAACTGAATAATTTAGAATAGATCCATTGTGCCTTTGTGTCATATAATGATTACCACTGGGTTTGTGTGAATGGCTTGCCATGCTCAAACGGCAGCGTACTAGAAGACGGTTTATGAGGCAATCCCAAGGCGAACATCAGTTGTAGTCAAAATGTACACCACTGATCAATATAGTATAGCCCGCACTGACGAAATATAATATGCGTTTATGAAATAATCTAGATACATATACTGATGGAAATATATAAGGCATCTAAGCCTTTATGGAATAATCTAGATGCATATACTGATGGAAGTATATAAGTCATCTTAGCGTTTATGGAATAATCTAGATACATATACTGATGGAAATATATAAGGCATCTTAGCGTTTATGTAATAATATACATACATAATATACTGATCGACAGACATAAGGAAATATTTGCGTTGATGTAATAATCTAGACACGTATACTGATGGAAATATATAAGGTATCGTAGCATTTATAGAATAATCTAGACACATAAACTGATGGAAATATATAAGGCATCTTAGCGTTTATGCAATAATCTAGACACATATACTGATGGAAATATATAAGGCATCTTAGTGTAACGTTCTGATCCGACAATAGGATTGTGTAAATGGAATGTTAACATTGACTACTTCACTCACGTTTTATTTAAAATAAAACTGGTTATAACAATGATAAACAAACAATATATATATATATATATTTGATGTACTTTTAAACAAACCGTAATTATAGTGACTACGGTAATCAGAAATTAGTCTACGTAGGAAGTGAGGCAATGTTGGATGATTGATGACGTGGCGAAACACGTGACCTTCACTTGTACGTGTCCGCCATTAAAACATTCAAGTCCTGAATTGTTTTATCTTCCTTTTTATAGGTGTTGTACCTAGTACCCGGTAACATTTGGGGGCTCGTCCGGGATTTAGGAGAGATGGCGGAACAGGCCAAGGGCATGGCGGAACAGACCGAGGACCTCTATCTGCAAGTCAAAAGTCACACATGTTGGGTGCCATTGTGAATCCTTACCAGAATCATCAGGGACTTTGTTGAGATGGAAGATGATGTACATAGACTTACCCGTCTGGAATGTATTAACATTATTGAGAAGTGGCTGTTAGATATCTCACAAATAGCAGACAGAGGGATAACTGTTTTTCAAGCACTACAAGACTATTTTTCCAGGCATCGAAACATGGATCAAGAACATGTATCATCAACTTCGGTGATGACATCGCACAAGGATTTCAAAATCTCTGGGCAAATTGAGGTGAAGCATGGTATTTCGTATTTAAGTCTTATCCGGCAAATTGAGACTGGTGTCAGAAAAAACTTCCCCGAACTCGAGATAGTTGATGCCATACTACGTGCTATCCCACCAGGGTCAAGTCTTCGGAGTTATCTTGAAGGTAGACCAAATTTAAATCCTGCTGCTGTAAGAGGGATCATTAGAGCACATTACAATGAGAAATCTGCCAGAGAACTTTTCACAGAATTGAACAAAGCGACACAAGGTTTGCAAGAGGAACCACAAGCATTTCTAATCCGAACACTTGACCTTCGACAGAAAATATTGTTCGCATCAAAAGAAACAGATGATAATACCAAATATGAAAAGGGCTTAATTCACTCTTTGTTTCTGAGAACAGTATTTACGGGCTTGAGAGATGAACCCATTCGTCAAGCTTTTGAACCCATACTTAATCGTCCAGACATTTCAGATGAGAAACTGATTCTGGAAATGAATAATATCACAGCGCGAGAGGGCAAAAGAAAATCAAAGTTTGACAAGATTAAAGTTCAGCAGGTGAATGTGGATACGGATAACGAGATGCATGAAAACAAGAGAGAACCAAAGGAAGGAACTTTTGTAACCAATTTGAAGGAGCTTCGGGCATAGGTAGCAGCATTACGTAACGAAATACGGAATACAGGAACTATTATGAACAACCAAAGCAGAAATAATAGCAACAGTGTAGACAGACAGAGGCACAGTACTGTAATCATTGTTTTCGATGCGGCAGCAGTGAACATTTCAAGGCAGGATGTCGGCGAGGTCGACAGGGAAACATCAACGGGTTACTCCACGGGGACCAGCAGTAACCCAATGTTGAGAGTCCCCTTCAAGACAGTGTTGTTTATCTTGTGGACAGTCCAATTCATCATACCATTGCAGTGGCTGTAACGCAGCATTCTTTTGTTCGAAAACATGCCAAGACAACAGTTGGGATAACCATAGACTAATTTGTCACCGGATTCAAATACTAGAAACTGGAAACATTCATACAAACAGTGTTTTTGTGAACCAGTTAAAGGGACAAGTTCTTTCTATTTCTTCTAGAACACAAAAAAACAGTTAGTTAAACTTGTTGGTAAACAGTGCGTTGTAGAATGTAGTCTTAATGGTACAACCACATCAGTGTTCTGGGACACTGGTGCCCAAGTGTCATTGATTAATAGTAAGTGGATGGAAGTCCATCTGCCCAATGCAATTGTTAAGCCATTATCTCAACTGTTAACAGATTTATCTGTGTTCTCAGCAAGTGGAACAACTATTCCTTTTTGTGGGTGGACAGAAATAGATTTTAAGTTGGGACAAATGCCAAATGTTTTGAGAGTACCATTTTTAGTTACAAATGCGGCTGGAATGGACCACCCCATAATTGGGTACAATGTCATTGAGTGTTGTTCTAATGCTGAGAATGCGGAATGTATTAAAGTAATTAATTCAGCATTTCCATCTTTGAGTAGCAAAGATGCATCAACAGTTATTAGTTTGTTGAAGGCTGACAGGGTAGAGAATATTAGTGTTGTTAGGACAGGGCGTAGCAGGATCACCATCCCTGGTCACTCATCTAGGTTAGTGAAAGTCTCAGTTAGAGGTAATACTAGTGACAACCCAATCCATGTATTGTTTACTCCAGAGGTAGACCAAGATAGAAACCCTACTTAAGATAAGGAATGGGAGTTCTTGAGCTATAAAACTACTTGTGTCAAATACTTCCTCAAGAAGTGTGATTCTACCAAAACATACAGAACTTGGTGTCATCCAACCCATTAGGTCAGTAATGCAAATACCGGTTAGTGATCAGTTTGCTGGTAAATGTCCAGATGATATGAACTCTTTAGATATAATAAAGGGATCAACAAAACGTGCACAAACTCAAGAAAACTCAGAATACTGGGATCCCCCAGTGGATCTTGAACAAAGTGGGGTGGACCCGGATCAAGTTTTAGAGGTCAAACGGATGTTAAGGGAGATGTGTGATGTTTTCTCTCGAGATAATGATGATATTGGTAATGCACCTGAACTTGAAATGGACATACATCTGAATGATGACACACCGGTACAACAGTCATATATATCAATCCCTAAACCACTTTATCAGGAAGTCAAAGACTATCTCCAAAATCTCTTGGCAAAGGGGTGGATTCGTAAATCAAAATCATCTTACCCTGTTGTATGTGTGAGAAAAAAATATGAAAGTCTCAGACTCTGTGTGGACTATTGACGCCTTAACAGTAAAACAGTTGACGATAAATACCCACTTCCAAGGATTCAAGATGCCCTGGATAGTTTGGGAGGAAGCCAGTGGTTCACACTCCTTGACCAAGGCAAAGCGTACCACCAGGGTTTTATTAAAGAAAAATGCCGTCATCTAACAGCATTTATAACTCCATGGGGTCTATACGAGTGGAATCAGATACCATTTGGCCTCAGTGGAGCACCAGCTACATTTCAAAGGTTCATGAACGAGTGTCTCGATGGAATTCATGATAAATTTTGTCTCCCTTACCTTGATGATATCCTCGTCTATAGTCAAACATTTGAGGATCACATTCAGAACATTAAATCTGTTCTTCAAAGACTACGTGAGAAGGGGATAAAGCTAAAGCCTAGGAAGTGCGAATTATTTCGGAAGAAAGTTCGGTATTTGGGACATTTGGTTACTCCAGATGGATACACCATGGATCCAGCAGACAAAGAAGCTGTGGCATCACTTAAAGGGAAGACTCCTGGAAGAGTAGGTGAAGTTCGGAAACTACTAGGTTTTATAGGGTATTACCGGCGGTATATACCTGATTTCTCTCGTAGAGCTAAACCATTATGTGATTTGCTATCCGACAAAGCCAGTATTATGGCATCTAAAACAAAGACTAAAAGGTATGGAAGAAAAAAACCAAATGGACAGGTACCGTCTGGGAAACAAATACTATGGACCAGTCAACATAGTTCCATCCTCAGTGAACTTATAGATTTCTTGATGAAACCAGACATCATGGCATATCCTAACTTTGACAATCCTTTCATTCTTTATGTCAATGCATCACAGGGACTTAGTGCAATTTTGTACCAAAAACACGATACCAAAAGGAAAAGACTGTCTGTCATTGCTTATGCTTCTCGAACATTGAGCCCAGCTGAGAAAAACTAACACATGCACTCTGGGAAACTAGAATTCCTGGCCTTAAAGTGGGCTGTAACTGAACGTTTTCGTGACTACCTCTATTACGCACCAAGTTTCACAGTTTTCAGTGATAACAACCCCCTACAGTATATTTTCCACACGCCAAGACTGGATGCGACACGACTTCGTTGGGTGTCCGAGTTAGCAGATTTCCGATTCAAGGTACAATTCAAGCCTGGAAGAAGCAATCAGGCAGCTGATGGGCTTAGTCGGATGCCTCTTGACATATATCAGGTCATGAGTGAATGTACATCAGAGTTATCACCAGAAACAACACAGACTGCCCTGAAAACTGTTACTGTTCAAACAAATGAGGGTAAAATCTGGATTGACTCATTACGTGTTGAAGCTAACTGTACTGGCGAATACCAGTGTAAGTCACAACAAAACACAATGTTAAAGTTAGAAAATGTGTTGAAAGCACAAGAGGATGATAGTGATATTGCATCAGTTAGAATGTATGTTAAACGAGGCACACCAGCATCTTATATGGAACGTAGGACTTTGAGTAGAGAGTCTCTATACCTCTTGCGTGAATGGAGGAAGCTTTGTATTGATAGGACAGGACTTTTACGTTGCATCATTTATGTTTCAGGTTGGGAAATTCGTCAGTTGATTCTACCACAGCAGTTTCATCCATTAGTTCTAACGGAGCTGCATGATAAGATGGGACATTTGGGTGTTGAACGGGTCCTTTCACTTGCTAGAGAGAGGTTCTTCTGGCCGAAAATGGCCTCAGATATAACATTCTATGTTACCAAACAGTGTGGATGTTTAAGAGACAAAAGACCTCATCAGTTAAGAAGTGCTCCACTGAACCCAATCGAAACTTCACATCCATTTGAGCATGTTTTGGTTGACTTTCTGCACTTGGAACAATCCAAAGGAGGTTATGAATATATTTTAGTGATCATGGACCACTATACAAGGTTTGCACAAGCATATGCCACTCGGAATAAATCTAGTAAGACTGCAGCTGACAGAATCTTCAACAACTTTATTCCACGTTTTGGTTATCCACATCGATTACATCATGCTCAAGGCAGAGAATTTGAATATAAACTATTTCATCTTCTCCAAAAAATGTCTGGTATTAACCGATCACGTACTACTCCCTACCATCCACAAGGCAATGCACAAGTGTAGCGTTTTAATCGAACTTTACTGAGCATGCTTCGGACTCTCCCAAGAGAGTTTAAGAGTGATTGGAAAAGTCATTTGAATAAAGTTGTACATGCCTATAATTGCACCAAATCTGATGCGACAGGGTATTCACCTTTCTACTTGCTATTTGGATGGCATCCAAGATTACCAATTGATCTGCTTTTCGAGGAAGAATGTCCCTCTGAGGAAAACAACCTCTCATATCCTGAATATGTGCGGAAATGGAAATAACGGATGGAAGAAGCATATTGGTTGGCATCTGCTCATGCCAGTAAATCTGCACAAAAGGGTAAACACTATCATGATGCTAAACTGACCAGAGCTGTGCTGGAACCGGGAGATCGAGTGCTTGTCCGCAATTTACTGGAGAAAGGTGGGCCTGGAAAACTTAGATCATTTTGGGAGGAACATGTATATGTGGTCGTAAAACGACTAGATGACTCGCCTGTTTATGAGGTGAAACGAAAATCGGGAAAAGGACTTGTCCGTCGACTCCATCGTGATTTGATGTTACAGTGTAGTAGTCTTCCAGTAAAACCAGTAGCCGATAATCGGAGAAAAAAAAGGCATCAAAACAGAGAACCACAGCACCTTGAAGTTGATAGTAATTCTTCAGAATCAAGCAGCGATGACATAGTTGGAGGACAATGGAATAGAAACAGTAACAGTAACTGCTTGAACCCAAATGCAGAGATCTTCATTCCAGAACATCGCGAGTTACACTCGGAGATTAACATTGACAAAAGTGGGAAAAGTAACACTAATGACGGTGATAGTGCTGATGAAGAGGATAATAATCATGATTCCCTGGATGATGATAATAGTGATGGTAACTCAGATGGAGTGAACACAAATGTTAACATTGACGAAACTGGGAAAGTAAACACAAACATATCTGGGTATTCTGTTGCACACAAGCTAAAACCTCGAAGCAGGGAGTGTCGCGCTCCATTGAGACTAACTTATGATCAGATGGGTATACCACACCAAGAAGCATGGACAAATGGAGTAAATTACCAAGTAATCTGGGTATAAACTAAGAACATTGTAAATTAATTGAAGTAAGCATTGTATGTAGAGACAGGCAAGATATATATTTTAGAGTAACATGTTAAATGTTAAAGAGTTGTAGTTTTAGTGTTATAGTAATTTTAACATCCATGCATTTATATATATGGATTTCTGGAGGGTTTAATTTGGAAATTGACCCAAGCTTCAGTATAGAATTGTTTTATTAAATTTGTTATTAGGGATTTTGTTTTAAAGGAAAATGTCGGGATGTCATTTTTTTATAGGGGGAGGAGGTAACGTTCTGATCCGACAATAGAATGGTGTAAATGGAATGTTAACATTGACTACTTCACTCACGTTTTATTTAAAATAAAACTGGTTATAACAATGATAAACAAATAATAGTAATTATAGTGACTACGGTAATCAGAAATTAGTCAACGTAGGAAGTGAGGCAATGTTGGATGATTGATGCCGTGGCGAAACACGTGACCTTCACTTGTACGTGTCCGCCATTAAAACATTCAAGTCCTGAATTGTTTATCTTCCTTTTTATAGGTGTTGTACCTACTACCTGGTAATAA
>JAECMU010233966.1:0-21259 GCA_016106625.1 Dracogyra subfuscus | reverse complement strand
GACATGTTAGGAGTTGATCTCATTTAAAACAACGGGGACTAACCCTGTTTATTGATGTGTACACAGACATGTTAGTGAGTTGATCTCATTAAAAACAACAGGGACTAACCCTTTTTATTGATGTGTACACAGACATGTTAGTGAGTTGATCTCATTAAAAACAACAGGGACTAACCCTTTTTTATTGATGTGTACACAGACATGTTAGTGAGTTGATCTCATTAAAAACAACAGGGACTAACCCGGGTTTATTGATGTGTACACAGACATGTTAGTGAGCTGATCTCATTGAGGACACCTGTAACTTGGATTTAACCGAAAAGTACACAGACATGTGTTATTAGGAAAGTTAATATTTCAAAAGGAGGCTACTCACATTAATTTAATGTTGCCTTAATTTTAGGATCTACAGTATTTGATTGTGAAAGGTTCTGTCATGACACAGAATCATTTACACACAAGTAAATATTTCTTTAATATTATAACTGTGATTCTAGTAAATGAAATAACCAGCATGGTGCACTGAATGAAACTCTTGAGAATACTTGTAAACCTGTTGATCCCCCTCCCCAATTTTAGCCAGTACCTAATGCATGACTGGTACATCCATGTTTGTGGTATGTGCTGTCTTGTCTATGGAGTACAGGATAGTGCATATAATAGATCACTTACTGCTATTTGGAAGGAGTAATGTTTGGAAGCACTTTCGTTTATCCATCTCTAGACCAAGTGTCAAGATAAGTGAATGTCAGTTACAATTTAATTGTTTTTAAAAAGTGCAGATCAATACAAATTTTGTGTGATGATGTCATATTATTGATGGCAGCAACTTTAATACTGTGATTTTCAAAAAGTGTTATAGGATAAATAGCATTCGCTACTTATGTTTTTTAATATGTAAAATATCAACCTTGTCTAGTTAATCGGTATTTGTCGAGGCTCTGCCGAGACAAATACTGATTAACATAGACTCGGTTGATATTTTTCATATTAAAAAAATACTCGTGACCAATCCTCTATATATTTTATCATATAATATCTTATATTTTCAGTGCAATCAAAGTATGTGATATTTTTCAGAATTTGATAACTTTGCAAATTATATGTAAATTATTTGAGGTCTCAGCACTAGATTTATTGACATTTAAGCAAAGTACTTGGGTGATACTCCATGATTGACGTATGCATTCATAGTCATCGAATAAAAACATATCAATGGCAATTTGACATTGAAAGCTGTCCAGTGTTCAGAAAACAAAAAACGTTAATCATAACTTTATTTTGATGTAAGGACATCCAAAATGACATCATTCGAGTTTGATGTCATTTCCATTAAAAAATACATTGCGCCACATATTCTTACGTCATTTGAATATCTATTAATGGCGGACTGGAATTAAAGTTGCGTGTACAGTTTACAAAAACATGTTTATTTAAGCTTGGGCTTATAAGAGATTATTACCATCGTGTATTTCGATATCGTCAATATCGTATATTAGGAATAAAAATAATGTATTATTGATGATAAGGAAAACGACACTGGTAATAACCTCTATATATTATATTATATTATATTACATTACATTACATTACATTACATTACATTACATTACATTACATTACATTACATTACATTACATTACATTACATTATATTATATATAGAGGCTATTTCATGGGGGGTTTTCTAATATGATTTTTATGTCTACGAGTGGTGTGTGAAAACCATATTTTCACAAATTGCAAAGCAATGAGTGAAAATACATTTTTCACACATCACGAGTTGACATAAAAATCGTATTCAGAAAAAACACAATGAATGGTCTATTTTATTATATACATATTTCCTAATTTTTGACAATATTTTTTGCTTTTTGGCAATATCTTTCGCTTATCATATCAAAAACACATAACGTCATGATATATTTCTTCCTATGGAACTTTTCCAGAAAATGTACGTTTAAAAAGAAATTTGATTAAATTTTATCTTTATTAACATTTATTTAACAATACTGTGCTGCAAACATACCAAACAAAGCAATCCTCTAAAAACTCCCACAAAAACAAAACAAGTCGAACGCCGTTGAATTCTTTCCCTTACACTGGATGACACTACATTGTGTCATTATTTAGCTTCCTATTCAATTCATTTTAGATATTTTATCATTATTGCACTTCATATCCCTTTTTTATAGGTACAGTTGTTTAAATTACATTTTTTATTTTTCAAATACGAGTAGATGCATTGGTAATCATCAAATTTAAATACGAAGAACCGAGACAAAGGGAGATAATTTAATCATGCACTTTTACAAAAATGTAAATATGACATCTTTATTTTCACTGTAGCTAAAATACAGTGAAAATGTGACTTTTCACAGGATATGAGTTTTATGGTTTCCGTAGATCTGTATATTTCACTGCTATGTATATAATAAATTGCATTGCATTCAGCCAGAGGGGACTATAGGTTTCATCTCCATCCTGTCTCTTTGTTGTTTGGTCCATCCGTTCCACTTATAGTTTTTCCAAATGCATTTTGCACAATGCAGCAAGCTATTGTACTGAAATTTTGATCAAGTATTGTTACAGATCAAGTTTGACTTTCTGAAAGATGAGCCTTGGCCCCAGTAGTTGCTTTAGTAGTACTCTCAGAATGCTTGTTAAATACAACAATGTTACCCAAAATACTGTATCAATGTAATGTCTTGTTTTTATCCTAGGTAACTGTTACTGCAATAGCAGCAGCACCAGTAACATCGGCCGCAGACTTTTTACAAGATGTAAAGGGAGAGCCAAACAAGAATTTGTGAGTTATATGCGCCCACCATTACTCATTAAATGATTTATAAATGAAGTTTATTAAAAAAGAAGTTTAAACTGCACAAAAGTTGTGGATGGCAAGATATAGCTGTTAACTTAGACGTAGGTGTTATAAATTGTTATAACCACATGTTTTCTTAAAAACATGTTTTGATACACAGTGTTGTTTTTTAAAATTTTGTGACATATGTGTATTGTTTTAGAAGTTAAAAACAATTCTAATGCCTGTATAAAATAGAGATGTAATGTGGAGCTGAATGGCAGTACTGTGAGATTAACAGACAACAGTTCGCGTAACACATGGTTTGCACGATTTTGAAAAGTGCTTGAATTTAGGAGTTTGAAATGAAAAGTGCTTATTTTCATATTTTGGGGGAAAAGTGCTTGAAAAGTCCTTGAAAAGTGCTTGAATTTCATGTCTGCGACTAGCGTGTCAGTTTAACCAGAAATTACAAAACAATCTCGACATTTAGAATTATTTTTTTACTTCCGTGTTCGCATTTGGATTCCATCACTCGACGTTCCGCGACCCCAATCGGAACTTCTCGTACATTTCTACATCTAGCATAGCGGAATGTGACGAGGTGTTCCGATTGCCTCGACCCGAATGTACTCGGCCCATGCTACACAAATGCTATGTTCCGAATGACAGCCGAGATTTGCCGATTAATGACGAGCGTAATAGCCTCGTTTTGAGAACTGGAAACAATAGTCAGGCGAGACAACATGGATTCGCTTACATTTCGAAGTTTTTGCAAGCATATATGTTCAAATTTATACATGCCTAGTGGAAAGTGTGTTTTTAACAAAACGTGTCGAAAATATGTGTGGATCAGATAGAGTAAGGATGTATCAAAGGCTGTGTGTTCCTGTTGTCACAAAGATATTAACATTGGCGCCATGAGCAGTGCGCATTCAAATTATTACTGGAGGTTGACAATATATCCTAGAGTCACGTGTTTTCGATCGTTTAAGCGAAATATATGAATAAAATATAAATAAAAATTGTAAGTATTTAATAATTTACCACGCATCATTTTTCTATCGGAACAAAAGCAGTTACTTCTGTTTTCGTTCTTGTGGTGACGTCAGTGCTTGCACATTCTCGCAATTACAAATGAGCGATCAGAAACGCGTGTCGATCGAAAATGCGTGACGGTACGATACTTATGCCTACATCAGATTAACATGATTAAGCATAAAGTACTGGAAAACTTTAAATTTTTGCCAACTAGAAAAGGACATTTGTGAAGCTTACAATGCTAAACATGTGAAACTTGACGACATTATCTGCAAATGGTGAGTATACTATGCGAATTAACTGGTTACTGTTTATATAGAGAGTATACTCTCTATATAAACGGTAACCATTTAATTCGTACCATACTCATTTCGTACCCAATGTTACCAGTTCATATCCGAAGTCATTTCGTACTATGGGCATTTCGTACCATGTCTGTTTGGTCATTTCATACCTCAGTCATTTATTGTGCAGAGTTAGTTCACTGATAGATAGTAAAATGTCAGATTACTGATTTAAAAATAAACATTAGGCTCATATGAAATGATCATCAGGGGTAATATACATATGTTCATTTAAACCTTTGCTCACTTCACAATGTATATTTACACATCAACGTTTATTCGTCAACAATAAAAATAAAAAGTGGCGTATCATGACAAAAATAAGATGCAGAGTATGAAACCACTATCATACTATGATACAAAATGACCAAACATGGTACAAAATGGTAAAAATGGCTATGGTACGAAATGACTGGTATGAAATGACTAGTAACCATATAAACATTAAAAACATTGTTCGAAAAGGCTGGTTAAGGTTTGTATTTATGGTCCTTGAAAACATCAGGTAGTTCCTTGAAAAGTGCTTGAATTTTATGAGTCCTTGCCTGTATGAACCATGTAACATCATGATACTGTGGATGAGGGTTTTAGTTGCAATCATTAGTTGCTCTTTATGTGTTTCCTTATTTCTTTTCATGTGTATATTTTAGAACTGACTGCATATGCCCACCAAAACAATTCTCCTGATAATACTTGTTGTTTTTCATTATTTTAATTCAGGACTTATACTGCGGATTCATTGAATGAACAGTGGGACTGTTACTACTGTACCGACCAATACTTCTCCAAGTAAGTTATTTATACTAATATTCATTTTCCCCATCTATCACTCTCTGCCAAACATTCTCATTATCTTAATATAAAAAAAGCTTTCCAATTTTCCCATGATTTCAATTTGTTTTTACCCCATCTGTCCGTTTTTTCTGACTCTGTATCTTCCGAGTTGTCCAAACCATCACCTACATGTCTCAACTTCCTCCTGCAGTCTCTGTATACTTCCCTGCACTCACCTGGCTTCCTCATCCTCTGCCGCTAATAAAACTGGTCTGTCCCACGACACTAACGACTGCGGGTAGTAGGTGGTTACAAGTACCTCTTAACTATGTCAGAAGTAACTACTGAACAGTTTCGGAAGTTGTCAGCTAAAGGCTGATGAGAAATGGCAGGTGTGTAGCATGGATAGCCATGTGCAAGAGACTAGGCCCTGTTGCGGTTGGAGAGACGGGGACTGGGATGTGGACGTGGACAGTGAAAGAATTTAAAAGATAGGAGCTGATAGATTGGGAAAAAATGAGAAAGAAGTCAAAGGAGAGAAGGAAAAGCCGAATACAAAAAAGAAGAAAAAAGTTATTTATGTGTACAGTACATGCTTTATTTGTTTGGTAGTCTAAAACAATAATAATGTAGTACAATAATGGTCTGTATCACCTAAAGTTTGATTTCATATTAAAACTGTTTCAATTTGTGTATGGATGCCAATGTGTTTTGGTATCTTGTTTTTATGTCAGGGACCTAGTTGTAAAGTGCCTGTAAGTGTGGGATCAATCCTCGACAGTGGGATCATTGGGCTATTTCTTGTTCCAGACAGTGTACCATGACTGGTTTACTAAAGGTCATGGTATGTGTTATACTGTCTGTGGGATGGTGCATATAAAAGATTCCTTACTATTAACAAAGAAATGTAGCAAGTTTCTTGTCAGAGACCAACACTGTGTCAAAGTTACCAAGTGCTTGACATCCAATAACCAGTGATGAATAAATCAATGTGCTCTAGCTGTTTCTATGTCAAGACCATTCACACTGGGAGTGATTGTATCCACATGCAGATGCTATTTTCTTCATTAACATAATACTTACTGGGATTTCCCTGCTTTTTGTGAACGACCACTCGCCATCGCTTGTTGTAACTAAGCAGTGATTGTTTTAACATTTTAAAATTGATAGAGTTGATAAGAATATGAAATCATCCATGCGTATATTATGTTTGGTGTTATTAAATAAAAAAGGTTATATTAATACTGCAGATAGTTTGCAGGAACAAATGTGGGATTTCTGGTCAAATGCAAAAGGCACAACATGCGTTGTTGATGTACAGTAAAATAAAGTGAAACAAACAAGTCTGGATGTCTGTTGTGTTATTTAGTTTTTCAAACAGGATTAGGTCCAAGCATTAATGTGTCTTTGACTTCTCTCTACTGTTAATAACTTGTCAAATTGAGCAGACTTTCAGCAAAAGAAAACGCCACTTTCCTGGTTAGATTAATTTTTATTTTCAAACAATAGGCAGTGATGTTTCTATGTACAACAGCAAGTTACATGTCTTATAAATGTATTTACAGCTCGATTTATTTCCAACCTGAATGTCACAAAAAGAATGTCGGCAAAGAAAGGTTTATTCTGCAAAATGGCCTTGTCTATAAACCGTGGTGCAGAAAGGCTTCTGGGATTGGCTTTGTTAGAAGTAAGTTATAAGTGTTATTTATGTTTCATATTTTCTACACAGGTTATAGATACAGGTGTTACTTTTCCAACAGTAGGCATTAACGTTTGTGTTACTGTTGGCTCCAGTGTTAAGATTTTCCATTGAGCTCCATTTGTTGCGAACTTTCAGTCCTATTTGTTATTTTGTTTTATTTACTTTTATTTTTATTTAATATATCAATGTATTGTTATGTGTGTGACAGTGTGTGTGTGTGTGTGTGACAGCGTGTATGTGTGTGTGTGACAGCGTGTGACAGCGTGTGTGTGTGTGTGTGACAGCATGTGCGTGTGTGTATGTGTGTGTGCAATAAGTTCAAAATACTTATCTATAGTGATCAATCTCTTCATCCTATCTTTCTGTGGGGTGGGACATAGCTAAGAGTTAGATCTGTCCCAGGACAAGCCCCTGGCTATTCAGAGACAGGCCCTGGGACAGACATGCTCGAAACATTATTTGCACTTGCACTAACAGTTAGAGTGATCACCTTGGATGTGATGGATATTTACTGACTGCATTTACTGTATGCATCATATTGTGATTGCTCTTGTGGTGGTGTTAACAGGGCTCAACATTTAGAATTTGTCACACAACATTTTATTTGTTTAATTGCCGTGGGTCAAATGGCCCACCGCCAGCAATTCTGAGCTTGCCTATGGCAATTCTTTTAAAGGTGACTTTTACAGCTAATAAATATGATTGAAAGGTTATTTTGTTGGATGTAGATATTATATTTCAAAAGCATAAATGTTAAATACTGGCAGATAATGTACACCAGATATATTCATTATGCTGTTGTTGAGGAGTTTTACCAACAGCAGTAATGTTTAATTAGTGGCACTTTTATGCATACAGTGATGCTGCCAATTCATGGCAATTTATATCTCAACAATGACAATTACAGTTGTTAAGTTTGAGCCCTATGTTTAGATTTCCATATTTGTGACCCTAGTGTAATTTACTAGCCTCGGTGGTATCGTGGTTAGGCCATCGGCCTACAGGCTGTTAAGTACTGGGTTCGGATCCCAGTTGAAGCATGGGATTTTTAATCTAGATACCGACTCCAAACCCTTAGTGAGTGCTCCGCAAGGCTCAATGGGTAGGTTTAAACTACTTGCACCAACCAGTGGAACAAAGGATATGGTTTGTGCTATCCTGCCTGTGGGAAGTGCAAATAAAAGATCCCTTGCTGCTAATCAGAAAGAGTAGCCCATGAAGTGGCGACAGCAGATTTCCTCTTAAAATCTGTGGTCCTTAACCATGTCTGACGCCATGTTGAGTGCGTCGTTAAATAAAGCATTTCTTTCTTTCTAGTGTAATTTTTACTTTTTTTATCTTGTCAGGATCTGATCTCTGTAATCAATAGGTCATCCTGAGCTAACATTTAGGGTGGTCTTCAGCTCTTTCAAACTTAAACAGTGGAGGAGGATGTTTTAGAAACGTATATGGCTACAGTACTGTAAGCATGAACAGTAGGCAATGGTAGACAAAAATCTCAACCTGCTGCCTTCTTGTGAACACACTGAAAAAAGGGTAATTAAAAAAACTAAAATTTTTATTGGGATGGGTGGAGGGTAGACGGGGGCAGTTGGTTACCATATAAGCTTATATTTAGCTTATTAAAATAACCAAAGTAAAAGAAACCAAACACATACATAGTAACAAGCACTTGATATATATAGCAGTATCACCCAAACTTTCCCAAAATAATACAACATATCGGACCTAAAAACATTAAACATTTAAAACAAACATTTTTCAGACTGTACCTTGCCATCATTGACTAACGGGCAACTTCACTGTGCTAATTCTAGCCGAGTCTACAGGATATGTCATGTTCAGTGTGCATCAGGCTACGTAGCGGTGCAGGACAAAGTACAATGCATGGAAAATGGCAGTTTTGATGGACCAGTCCAGTGTCAACCTCTAGGTGAGTGACAGTATGGTACATGAGATGATCTTAGCATTAGGTGCACCTGAAGTGCATATCTTTGTTATACACTTATGGTGATCTTAGCCCTAAGATCACTTCATGGAATAGGGTCCAGGCCTGGTGCTTATAAAACTTTAGAGTCTGAACTTGAGACTCACAGAGTCTGAGACACTGATGTCATTGTATTCATGTGACATCATTAGAGATTGAGTCTGAACTTGAGACACTGATGTCATTGTATTCATGTGACATCATTAGAGATTGAGTCTGAACTTGACACTGATGTCAATGTATTCATGTGACATCAATAGAGACTGAGTCTGAACTTGAGACACTGATGTCATTGTATTCATGTGACATCATTAGAGATTGAGTCTGAACTTGAGACACACATGTCATTGTATTCATGTGACATCATTAGAGATTGAGTCTGAACTTGAGACACACGTCATTGTATTCATGTGACATCATTAGAGACTGAGTCTGAACTTGAGACACAACTAAACTCAGTCTGAACTCTGAACTCTGAAAGTTTTATAAACTCGGGTCCAGGACCCGTGCTTATAAAACTTTTAAAGTCTAGACTCGAGACTCTAATAGAGTCTGAGACAGTAACGTCATGGCAACGCCATACAAATTGTATGCGTGTGACGTCATTTGAGATCGAGTCTGGACTCTAAAAGTTTTATAAGCACGGGCCCAGATGTTTCAAAAGGCAGGGAATATTTTGCTCAGTATCACATCGTGATTCACTGTACAAGTTTTAGAGATTGCTACTCAATTTTAATAGTTACTATCAATTTTCAATGGACTAGAAATATTGCTAATCAAGATTTTGAAAACAAAATGTTCCCTGAAATGTGACTTTCTGTTGGAAAACAAGGCCAGAGTCACCAATAAGGTTTCACACATAATGTCATTTTAAGTAATTTTAACAAAAATAGTCCCATTTTGAACCTTTAATAAATAATACAGAACAGTAAGTAGTGTATATATTCTGGAAGGCATTAAACTTGTTTGTAGTCTGGACCACTCATTAGTTTTCCTAATTTATGTCATGAAAGATCTGCATTCCAGTGGGATATTAAATTTATTATATTCAATACCAAATAACGTTTGATGCGTGTTTGGTTTACGATCGATCCCCTTCAGTGGCCCTATTGGACTATTTCTTCTTTCAGCTGTAACGGTTTTCATCCGAATATAACGGATCCCACCCCTTTAACGGGAGAGATTATCGAAGAGTACCCGGGTCCAGCTACCCGTTTTGGTTGTAAAATTCATTAGGTCTGGTTCGCTTATTTGGCAAGTCGGTCCAGTATCACTATAACACAAGCAGACACCCCTCAACCCACGTAAAATAACGAGGCAACACGGCTTGGTGAGCGAACCTCCCTGCAACCCTGTCAACAATTAACCAGACAAAAGTCAACTAATTAGGTTTAACCCTCATCTTTATATTAAAACTTAGTGAATTCTAACCATTTGGAAGCAAGCACAGGTAACAAGAAATACAGACATAAAACTACGACCAACATGACAATAGGAGCCAAACATTACAAGTGTTTGCCCGAAGAGAAAATTATTGTATTTTCCACTGGCTTTTCTGAGCCCTTTTCCTATTGGTCAGCTAATCATAGTCCTAAAATATGATTGGTTAGACAACAGGATCATTCCAACAAAACACGTAAAGTCCCGGAAAGACACAAGTAACTTTCCATAGACATGTTTTTGCCAGAAAACCAGGAACTCTACATAGCCAGCACACCATGACTGGTACATCAAAGGCCATGGTATGTGTTATTAACTTCTTTTCTTTCAAGTTGTGTTGAGGTGTCATTGAGCATTTTATTTCTTTTTTTCTCAGTGGGATATGTCTGTTATGTACCAAGATAGTTTGAATCCATATTGTGTGAAATAAAACTGTTTTGAATGTTTCTGGCAGTGTTTGCCATGTTATGATGAAATGCCTCAGACATACAACATTTGTGTATAATTTGTCAGATTGTGAAAACTTGCCTGCTGTCCGTGATGGAGAAAGTATCAGCTGTGACAAGAAACATCCTAGGAGAGTTGGTAATTCGTGTAACATTTCCTGTCCGGGAAACGCTTCACCCCGAGTCGTCACGTGTTTATCATCTGGAGACTGGTCCAGTGAATTGGAGTGTGATAAACCTGCTCACTCAGATGGTATGATCTTCAATTTTTTTTGCCCAAATCACAAGATCGGTACTGATACTCGGTTCCACATTAATCTATGTATTCTGTGAAGGCATGTCTTCTCTAGTAGTGAATTTGATCTCAAATATGTAGTGTATGTCAGCAGTGTCACATTACTAACCACACGTTGAATAACCAAATAGCTTTAGTTTACATGAACCAGAATGTCTATACACTATGGGCAAAACAACAACAACAAAGTGGAAATGTTATACAGTGAAAACTCTCTAAACCAAACACCCTGTAAACCAGAATTCCCTCAAAATCATACATTTTTCATGATCCCATTTTAAATGTCAGTATGGAGAAAAGTCTGGTTTTAAGGAGAATATTTTCTATACTGATAATTAAAAAGGGATTGTGATAAACATACTGTTTTGAAGGAATTCCAATTAATGCTGTTTGCAGTGGGGGTGCAGGAGAGGAGCAATGATTAATTCATGTTCTAACTGAAGGGGGTAAGAGCAGAGTAACAACCTCAGAGTTGGGGTGGGCAGTGTTCTAACCCGCTCTCTGTTAATACCTAGAGTCACTTACATAGCCTGCACATTTGTAGGCCACTCTGGTGGCTTCTGTAGACAGGTTTGATTGTGTGTGATACGCAGTCAGTCTGGGATCGATCACTGTCAATGGGCCCATTGGGCTATTTCTCATTCCAGTGCACCACAACTGGTATATTAAAGGCCATTGTATGTGTTGTCCTGTTGGTGCATATAAAAGATCCCTTGCTACTAATGCAAAATTCTAATGGGTTTCCTCTATGACTGTATGTTAAAATTATTAAATGTTAGACATCCAATAGTTGATGATTAATATATATGTGCTATAGTGGTGTTGTTAAATGAATGCTTAAGCAAGGCTTTTGAACTGGTATACATATTCAACAATATATAATACACATTATTGCTTAATATCAACAAGTATAATCTTATATTTAATTAATAAAATGGTTAAATGTGACGGCTGTTTATATATAACTGGGGCTGCCATTTTGTACCATCCCAATGAATATGCCCTCTGGCAAGCTGGTGGTCATGTAATACATAACGTGTCATGTCAGGAATTAATCTTCGACCTGAATAAACAAGTACCTGATTTTTGCGGATGCATCGCATTGTTCTGTAATGATATCCATCCCAGTAAGCCAGCAATAAGTATACATTATTTTTCAATACAAAATAACCATCATTGTAAAAGTGTCGAAACTGTATTATATTTTGTCCATAAATTAACCCACGTACTGAAATGATAATCAGAGTGTCTTCTTAGTCAATTGGTCTTATATTTGCTTGGTATATATACCTGTGGTTCCTAATTGTCAGGTTCATATTTGGATGGTCAGCAGTCAAGGTGTCTAGACAGAATGAAAAATATGTGCCATCCTGCTTTATTACTGTAAATCATTCTGTAATACCCTTGATTAAGTACACTTTCCCATCTAAAATCACAAAACTGACCAATTACATAGTCCCAGAGAAAAGAAAATGAGCACTTGGGTATTGTGAGTGGTTGTTTTTGCTCCAACGTACCCTACCAATAGGCCATTTCATTCTATTAATGCAAACTGAAATATATTTAGTTAAATAGTTTATTATTTTATCAAGTCATTTATGTTGTTTTACAAGTCATGTTGATGAAAGTGAAGCGCCTTTAGAGTGTTTGTTTACACTGTGCATACAGGAGTTGGCCGGAGCCGACGTCACTTCGCACCAAGCTATGGTACCGGCCGCCACAAAAAAAGAGAAAAAGGCTGCCCCCAGTTAGCAGGAATAATACTAAAAAACATTATTAGCTCTAAAATTACACATTTTTCAAGTGTCAGTATGTGTTGGTGATCCACATATGCATCTTTCTAACACATAAGGATCATGTTGGAGTTTACTTTTCCTTCAAACAAGACAAACTTTAACTTCTGTTACAGATAAAGTGTTACTTTTATGATGATTTACCCATGTTTATAGCCTTTGAACTTAAGAGATACACAAATATATTTACTAAACTTTGTTCCACATTGCCTTAAGATATTGAGCTGCCATTTTGTGTATAGCTTTAGCATATATCCAGTTTGACTTGCATGACAATTTACTCATTTTTCATGTATTGCTTCAGTAGTACTCTCAGAATGCTTGTTGAATTCAGAAATGTTATTTTTATGTTTCTTTTCCAGGTGGTGGTTTGAGTACAAATGGTGTAATAGCAATTGTGTTGCCCTTGAGTTTGGTTGTGGTTGCTGTAGCTGCTGTTGGTGTTTGGTGCTTTTGTAACAGAAAGAAGCAACAAAAAATCTTGGGTTAGTTGTAATAATAAATTCCTCTTTTCCATGCATGACCTACTAAAGGCGAAATCATACAGATTACTTTGATTTGAAATATACACTGTGCCTTCTTCTTCAGCTAATGCTTAATACATGTACTATCATAAATTGTTTTCAGACATTTCAAACTGCTAGCACTGGATAAAATAAACTGTTATTATTTTTCTCGTTTATGGCTGTAATATTGGAAAAATATTGGAAACAATGTAATTAACCATTTCCTACATTTTGAACATGGAAATTAACGTTTGTGTATACAACTTCTTGATCTAAATAAGAAATAAGTAAAAAAGTATCCTGTATTTACTTATGTTTTTTTTTTTAAAAACCCTCCCCCAAAACAAAACCCCACCCAATGCAAACATGTTTCCCAGTCTAAGAAATGTAAACATGGTTTTATATATATTACAGGCACTCAGTCACAGATTTAGTGGGCCTTATTTCTTTAAATATGGATTGTAAATGGAAATAACATTCATTTGGAATACCAAACCTCATTTATTGTATCAACCAAAACATTTTAATTGAACAACAATCGAGGTAATTCCATGACACTCTTCATTTTTAAAATTTGGAACTCTTCTTGAGAAAAGTTATAAAGCGTATGGCAAAACAGACTTGTAGTGATGAGACTTTATATAATAATAAATGACAGCCATGTTTAAATACTTGTCAAATGAGGACTGTCTATATACATGGCAAATAATTAAAAATAACGGCAAATACGCTGAAATAAAATAGTAAACAGTCTGAATATGAACTCACATTTCTTTTCAATATTACCTGTCCTCGAACAAGTGCATTTCCCCCCCATGCAAGTGGACTGGTCCGAGCATCCCAACAGATAATGGGATGGCCTAAATCTTCGACAGCATGCTCCCTTGTAGTTCCGGTCATGTGGCTATAGCTTCCTTCTTTTTCTTTTCGCCATACTGGTCAGATGTGTTTCTTTGGGCTCTGTTCTTGGAGTCAAACTTGGGGTTTTTGTGTCATAATTTTTTTGTGTCATAATTTGTTTCTGTCATTGTTGTTATATTTCTTGTTGTACTATTTTGGCGTAAACACTTGTCTTCAAGTGTTTTTTTTTTCACCAAAAGTGTTACCGGTGAACGTGGTGTGGTCGCCATTTGCCAAGATGGTGGCCCTATTACCGGCTTTGCAGAGTCTATGGTACCTACGGTCTTGCTCTCCGGTATTTACACGGGACCGCCCACGGTCTGGATTTCCAGTATCCAGACAGGACCATCTACGGTCCGGGTCTCCATCGGACCATGGCCAGAGTGACCGGGTTGCCTGTTACTAGTGCTACGTGACATTTCTGATGATGTATCGGTTCCTACGGTGCTGGAAGATCTGGATGCGGCAGACCACCTGTCACTGAGGGACTGTTTGGCTGTCATATTTATGATGCTACAATTGCTGGCCCATCCGGTTCCGATAATCACCTCAAAGGTTACACCGGCAGATGTCTTTATTTGATTGTTGGCTACCGCAGGCCCCTGTCAGTTTACATGGCTACCAGTAACCGGCCTGTGCAGATCACTTCTTCCAGCAAGCAAACGGAGCCCTGTAATAAACTGGATGATTTCATCATCGGCTCACTGTACAGTACTGTTTTGTCACTTCACCATCTACTGGCTCCATTCTAGAAGGTCTCCATTTTGATGACTGATCCGATGTCGCGGTTTCCACGAGTTGGCTTCATTTGTGGTGTTCCCCATTCGTCACAACAAACGTATCCTGTCTTCAACCTATCCTTCAACGGTGTGGCGCCGGCCTTGAATGACGCTGTTTCCGACGGGACTAGACATCTTCCTAGAACTTACAGATTGCCACGTCCAGTCGATGGCTTCAGTTCAGCGTCAATATTTGTACATGCTGGTCTATTTGATGTTTTCCTGGCTACCATAGCTCCTTGGGTGCAGGATGCCAGATGATATGCCTCGTTCCATCCGTCATCTTCGATGTTGGTCTGCCTTACATCTTTTGTGACATCGATGTCCATTATGGTTGTACACTATCATCAACCGGCTTGCCTGGCGCGATCCATTATTGAATTTCAACACAAGCCAAACATTTTGGCAGACCTGTGGTCTATTCCCCGCTGTTTGCCGTGAAGGGGTATGATGTTATAAGCATTCCAGGTTGATGATGAAGAGTCTACTAGTCCGGTCACTTGTGTTAGGACCCTGTGCATTGGTCCATCTTTTGCTCGAGGAAGGTTCAGTGATATTTGGCAGATTGTTCACAATATTGCAAGACAGTCGCTACTTCTGCTGATTTCGGAAGTCACCATTAGGGTTTTTTCCCCATGATCGTTTTACTACGGTTCATTGTGGCTTATCAACTAACTGACGTTCACTGTTACTGCCAGCGTTTCTGACTGATGCTGTCTAGATTGACTGTTTCACGGGATCACTGTTTCCGATGTCCTGGTTCCTGCATCATTCATGAAGTATCATTGCAAGAGTGATTGTGAAGTCGGCACAAGATTTGGTGCTTATAGGTCGACTCCAGCTTCACCATACCTAGTTGTTTCTGAATCCATGCATTCAGTACTCTTTGCTGATCTGGTTACCAGTTGCCCTGCAGTCCAGTCCTTGATGGTGGCAACGCCAAGCGAATGTCTTCGACAGAGTTTCTTTGCAACCATTCCAGGCGAATCATCATCTGTTCGCCGATGTGTCACCTCAACAAAGTAGAAGTAGCCGTGCTATACGTCATCTTCTGGCGTCAACATTTGATTGGAGCGACTCTTATGGTGGCCACAGACAGTATGACCATGGCGGCTTACATCAATCGACAGGGCTGCACACTCCAGCAGTCTTCTGCGGCTGACGTTTTGCCTGTACGATGTGCCTCTGCAGTTCCGTGCATAACATATTCCAGTGGTCTCCAACGTCCTAGCAGACTGTCTATCCTGGCTGTCATCTCGTCAAAGGCTTTTCGATGGGTGTGCAAGCGTCTCTGGACACCGAACATCGACCTGTTCGCCACGGAGTTCAACCTTCAACTTCGGGTCTATGTGTCGCCAGATCCAGATGCCATCGACCTAGATGCTCTCACCATCAACTGGGATCAGATGGGTGCATACGCCTTCCCACTTCCGATCCTGCTGCCCAGGGTGCTACAGTGGTTTCAACAATACTACTGTCGTCTGTTGTTGATCGCACCGATGTACATTTGCTGCTCCTGCCAGAGTGGGTTCATCTGTTGCTGCATCCCACATCATGGCTCTACCATCCACAACCACGCTTATGCTGGCTACATGCGTGTATCTTATTGCCATAGGTCTGAAGAAGTAGGCTTTTTCTTCTCAGTCTCCTGTGTCAGTTGTGACGGCTCATTGATCATCTCCTACTGTGGTGTACAATGTCCTATGGTGCCTGTGGCAGCAACTCCAACCGAAAACTCCGATGGCTGTGTTTCCATAGATAGTGTCTGCGACAACACATTAAGCCCCAGAAGATTCCAGTCCCTCATCTGGCAGACTTCCTGATGTACGATTGCGGGTTACGTCTCGGTCATTGTTACTGTTCGTGATCCGGCTACCGTCATCCCTAAAATTCATAAGATGGTTAAGAGCTTTAAATTGGAGGATCAAGTTCATCGCTTTCATCCTCCGAAGTGGACTTGACTCTGGTTTTGAGGTCCTTGACGGTTGCACCATATGAGCCGATTAAAGAGTCCTCATTAGAAGTTTTTACTAAGAAAACAGTTTACTGTTGTGGTTTGTAATGGCTGGTTGAGTTTCGGAGATTCATGCTTTGGATGTCGACCTTGTTTGATTTCATCGTGATCGTCAGTCGGTTTCCTTGGTATGGTTTCATAACACTCCAGTGCGTTGGGAGGTTACCTAATACCTACATACCTGGTGGCTATGATTTCCCACCCTTTCAGAACGGTTGTGATGGATGTCGCCTGGGTTGGTTAGTTTTTCACACAACCTGCACAGGGCTGTGACGGGCATCCCTTGGAAGAGGGGTGTTTCCTTTGGCCTAATTCTTCCCGGTCTCTGGGAGTTCTTAAGGGCATCTTCGGATTTGGTACCCACCACCATATGTTGAATGCTGCACTTGTTTGAGGATAGGTAATATTGAAAAGAAATGGAGAAAACTTTTAAGTGTTTTCTCTTTTATAGATATTACCTGTCCTTAAGGGCTTATACCCACCCGTCCCTCCCCACTTCCCGTCATCCTTGTGATCATCGCAAAAAAAAAATGTCCTGCACCGAGAACAGGAACGTTGTCGACAAACACTGACATCAGACATGATAGAATTTCTACAAATAGAAATATTAAAACAGACCATTAACACATAATTGGTAACAGGGCCGCCATATCTTTGCAAAAGACAACCACGAAACGTTAACTGTCAAACAACAATTTTGATAGAACGCACACTGAAAATAAGTGTTTACGCCAAAATAATACAACAGGAAACATAAATAACAATAATGACAATGGTTACAAGAGTGTTGAACTCGGAAATTACTAGTATCCAACACAGTAAATAATTATCTCTGTTCAAAGAGAAATAAAAGACAACCATAAAAAATACAAAACTGATAACAGGGCCGCTATCTTGGCTAATGGCAACCACACAACGTTCACCGGTAACAACAATTTTGGTAGAAAAAATTCACTTGAAAACAACAGTTTTATGCCAAAATAGTACGAGAAACATAACAACAATGACAGAAACGAATCCGTCAAATACACAAAAAGTTATGACACAAAAAACCCAAGTTTGACTCCAAGAACAGAGCCAAAAGAAACACATCTGACCAGTATAGTTAAGAGAAAAAGAAGGAAGCTATAGTCACATGACCGGAACTACAAGGAAGTATGCTGTAGAAGATTTAGGCCATCCCATTATCTATTGGGATGCTCGGACCAGTCCACTTGCGTGGGGGGGAAATGCACTTGTTTAAGTTCATATTCCGACTGTTTATTATTTTATTTTTTATTTTATTATTATTATGATTTAAAAAAAAAAGAGTGTCTTTTGGATGTTTTTTTTTAACAGAACTTAACCCAGTTGAATCCAGTTCTGCCTGTAGGGGCAAGTTCAGCCTGCCATTTGTGTGTGTGCACACACCTTAATCTTGCATTTTTATAGCCATTCCAACCCACCCCCGATAAAACACCCCCTCTATCCTAAAAAGGTAGTAGTAGGCTAATAATAATAATCATTGTTTATTATTATTATTATTATGTTGGTAAAATCATGTCGCTGTGAGATTGGTGGGGGCAGTTGTTACCAGAAATATTACATAACTTTAGAGGGGAACCCGGCATGGCATACCCTGGATAAAAAAATCCATGTAGCCAAAATATTAGACAAATGGAATTTTTATTAGCCATATTAAAATGCTTTAGCGAAAATTGTTTTACGCAATACTGTATAGAGTATTTATATATGAATATGAAAATGCAACTTTTTCAGCTAATTGTGTACAAACTGGAATAAACCGTATTAAGTCAAAGACAGCAATGGGGGTAGGGGCAGTTAATATATTACTTCGATTTTTCAGCGGGGGGTGAGGGGTGATGCATTATCTTCATAGTTGGAAGCCAGTACCCCGTACACCCACCCCAACTTCTAAGGCCTATGACATTAAATTAACAAACATACAGAAATAAAATTTAAAAAATTGAGGGCTATATATATATATATATATATATACATTCTCACAATACCTGCCCAATTTCACATAGATACAACACAAAGAATTGTTTTTGCTGAAACCTTATATAAACTTCAGTGTCGACTGCCAATATCGTACTGACAACATTGCACTCAGTTTTCAGATACTGTATTGGTCTCCACTGATTTTATCAAGATTTTCTGATTTTCATTCGTTCCGGAGTTGAACTGAAACGTTCCGGAGTTGAAATTAAAGTCTCCAAAATGAAACTGCAAATCTACCATAATCTATGAAGAGGTGAACAGAGCTATTTTGTGCTAAAGTTTGCCACACTCCTTACCACCACCCAATAAAACCATGGACTAGAGGACTGTGTGTAATTTATCAACAAAGGGAGAGCTAGAGAGGACTGTGTAATACATAGAGGATTCGTCACGAGTATTTTTTAATATGGGAAATATCAACCGAGGCTACGTTAATCTGTATTTGTCGAGCCTTTGGCGAGACAAATACAGATTAACAGGCCGAGGTTGATATTTACCACATTAAAAATACGAGTGACGAATTCTATTTATCATATCACTGTCAGTTTTGTTTTATTTTTCACTTAAATGATTAATAAACAAACCCCAGCGCTCGGACATAACAATTTGTTATGACGTATGACATATGTCAATCACTCGGCTAATAATTGGTTTGTCAACATACCTATGCTTTCTGAAACTAGGTTGAAAGCGGACACAGAGATCGTAACTATTTAAACAATTTAATTTTTTCAATTTTTCATTTTCAATATTGTTTAACGTGCACATTCAGAGCAAGCTGTTATAGCGCACGCCTGTCTTGGGCACACACCTCAGCTATCTGAGCTGTCTGTCCAGGACAGAATAGAAATTAGTGGTTAGTTGTTATTGTTAGTGAAAGAGAAAAGAGGGTGTAGCGGCCATACACCTACCCAATGAGTCCTTAAAAACTCGCTCTGGGTGGGAGCCGGTACCGGGCTGCGAACCCAGTACCTACCAGCCTGTTTTCCGGCAACTTAACCGCTAGGCCACCGAGGCCGGTTACAATTTAATACTAATTTAACAGTTTTATACATAAACAATGAAATTATAATATAATAATCGACAATAGCCAAATTTGTCAAAAATAACTTTTCGCGGCATTTTGCTGAGTACTACGTCATTGTCAGACATGGGGCCTGTCACTGACCTGTTTAAGGGCTTCATCAAGTACAGAGGCGGAATCACTGTCTAAAATTATTCTTCGTCGTTTTATGGGGACAACAGAACTTTTAGGCTGAGCCACATTTATTACGATGTTGCCCCCACTGACATTTCCTCGAAACATGTGTTCACACCGCTGGAAATATTGATGATTTGTGATTCTTTCGAATTCAAGTGTTGTCGGATTTTCTTCGAAGACGAACACGGGGGAAACAAACTTGAGGATTTACCAGATGGCACTAACAGAATGTGCAACAGTTGTTTGTGTTGGTTGTCATTTATATTGTAGTATGCATTAACTAAATGAATATTTTTGTGTCCTGTTATCTTCATGATTTGATGAGCAAGAACGTGATTGCTGTTCAGTTTTTGGACCAGATATTTGCGTGCAGAGTGGTTCGTCAGGCGTTTAGTGGTACACAATTATTATTTACCACTCGAACACATGTTTTTCATCAGTCCAGCAAGTTTATTTGTGTGGGGGTGTGTGAGCTAGAGAGGACTGTGTAATACACATACACAAGGGGAGGGCCAGAGAGGATTGTGTAATACATATCACCATGGGGAGGGCTAGAAAGGACTGAATGTAATACATATCAACATGGGAAGGGCTAGAAAGGACTGAGTACAATACATATCAACAGGGGGAGGGCTAGAAAGGACTGTGTGTAATACATATCAACATGGGGAGGGCTAGAGAGGATTGTGTAATATATATCAAAATGGGGAAGGCTAGAAAGGACTGCGTGTAATACATTTCAACAGGGGGAGGGCTACAGGCATGAATTAATAAATTGATGTTTGAAGAAAGGATAAAATGAAATATGGAAAGAAAATTAGAATTTTATTAGTAGAAAATTGGTGAAAATCACAACAGTTCTAAACGTTATTGTTCTCCACTGATTTTATCGAGATTTTCTGTCTTTAATTCATTCCGGAGTTGAATTGTAAAATTCCGGTGTTGAACTTTTGCCATACTCTTTACCACCACCCAACAACGCCATGGAAAAGCACTACTGTGTGCTTCACACTCCACTCTGATAGTAACGAAAAATAGTAAGACACGTATCTCTTAGACAAAAACTGGTTAATTTTCCCCTCTGGAACGAAAGCGTGCAACTCCGGAATGAAAGAAAAGTTCCGGAGTTGAACGTTCCGGAGTTGCAATTTTTATATTTTGATTAATTAAATTCCTGTTGGCAACCCTGATTGCATTCGAGGTAGAAAAGGAGGAAACAATCTCCCACTTT